>WBNH01000998.1:115430-225626 GCA_013401255.1 Urocolius indicus | reverse complement strand
TTATAAACATAATGCACAAAAAAAAAAAAAAAAAAAAAAAGCAAAGGCTATTTAATGAGAGAAGACAACCATCACAGACTTTCAAACGCCCAAATGGTTTCTTTGCCTTGCACTTTTCTTTCCCAGCAAAACCAGGCCACATCCCAGCTGGTAAAAACTGGCAAATTTCCATTAGCCTGTAGGTTATTAACTCTGAAAAAGGGGCAGTTTCAAAACCAGTTTTGTGTCTAGTGTTAGTTTCTGTCAGCGTTGCTATAAACAATTGAAATTGAAAGTATTTGGGATGACTACAATACTCACTTCTTTCTCTTGCCATTCATAGATGTGTGCCAATACAGACTTTCCTAAAACAATTTGCACATATCAGAGCCTATACACAACAAGATGAAATATTGAAAACAAGCCTAATCAACCTTCTAAGTTTGCACCACTGATGTCACTGAGATAGTCCTCTGTTCTCCACATATAACCATTGGATAAATTNATCTTTCATAATCTAAGTTAAAATTGGCCACAATCACTCCTGGAAATTAGACCAGCTATGGTTGTTTACCAGCAATGTATTTAAACTACATTTGCCAGTATTCTGTATTTACAATTTTCTTAAGCATACAGTGGTGTCTTTGACTGCAGGGAGGGACAGAACTGAAACAATGGCAACATTTTTAGTGGAACACTGCAATCAAAAGCACTCAATAGCAACATTACAATCAAAAGCACTCAATTTAATATATAGGCTTTCTAGTTTGTTTTGTCTAAAGTGGCTTTTTCACACACAGGTTTTTTTCCTTGAGATGGTTCCTGGGCAAAGCACCATAGATTTAGAGTGATATGCTGCCATGTTTTTAAGGAAAATATGGTTTTGTTTAGGCTACAATTAGATGCTTTCACAATTTGTCTCTGGCAAACTGAGACTGAAAACTCCAGTCAATTTGTGAACTGAATTAACATCTATCTTAGCAAAGAAACTTTTAAAACCAAAGAGCCTTCTAACACCTAAGCGCTCTCCTTCCAAAAATATAAGGCTGCCAAGCAATTCTTAATACACACCAATTCACAAGGCTACAAGCCACATATTATTTGGAGCCATAGGGGTAAATGAAATTATTGTGAATGACACTAATGATCCCACACTTGCCTAAACATAATGCACACTATATACTCTTGCCTTTGGGGAGTATTTTTTTAATAGATATTATTACTATAAATGGCTTAGTCCCTCTCTTGTTGATTTTACAAAGAAATGCACTCAGATACAGAGGCTGCCTTTCCCAGCTTAATTATGTGAGTCAACTCAACCATGCCTATCATGTGAGAAGTCCCCAGGTAATGCCTTGGAAAGATATGAGTGCAGTAAATGAAATAGTGTATAATAAAATGCATGAGTACCCTCTGTTGGGTGGAGCTAGAGCAGCTGAACTGGGTCAGTGGAACCTCAAAGCCATGATTTGATAGAAGCTCTTGCACACTGACTGAGATGGGGCTGGGTTTTCACACAAGTGGACCTAAATGCAATTGTCAAAGGGAACTCCTTGATGATCAGGGCAAGATGTCCTTGGGCAAAGCAAGCACTTCTGCCAAGTACATGTCNACTTCTACCTGCTAAAGGGAACATCTCATTAAAAATGGCTGGTGCAAATAAGAATAAATGAGGAGCTGGTGTGCTCTGGTACCTCCTGATCAGCAAACACTTTTGCGAAGAATCTCAGTCCATGCCAAATGTAAAACAGTAAGAAAACATTATTATGTTTTTCATTACCTTCCTTTTCTGTCACTTCTATTATGCTCAAAGATTACCACAAAGAGCAGTTCCCAGGGCTTTGGGCCACCAATCAACAGACACCAAACAAGCCTGATCCAAAACTTGAACTTCACTGCCTGAATTTTGAGGAAGTTGGACCAAGAATCTGCTTTCATTCATGGTGAGGAGAAATTTTCTTCTATAAAGGTCAAATCTGGCTAGGGTAAAGCAAAACAAAACATATCTTTCTTGTCAAGTTGGACCAGCTGATCATCCCTGGCTTTATACTTCCCAGAGTACAAAGGAAGCATCTGTTTGTGAAACAGTCTAAAAGCCTGGAAGCTGTGGGAAGGACAGCAGAACCCACACCTCAGGGGATGCTGAGCACCATCTCTCTGTGTGGTGACCGTCCGCAGCTACCTCACAGCAACATTGGAAGGAAAAAATACACATAAAATATCTTGAGAGTGTAGACACCTAAACACTTAAGCTGTACTTCTGTGCCTGCTTATGCAGTTCATTCTCTTGTGCCTAACAATGCAATCGATTTTCACAGAATGGCAGAAATCAGAATAAGACAGTTTACAATCAAAATGATTCTGGACAATATAGTTTCCAGTTTTTAGGCAGTCTAGTTTGTATTGATCATACAGTGTGGAACCTATTATTTCCACTACAAAAACACACCTCATTTATATTTTTTTTTTTTTTTTACTGAAAGAATAGCTTTAAATTTTCCTCTGGCTGATTTTTGCCTGATGACTCCCTACTTATTCTCTATTCTCCTCTAAACAATCCCTCCCTTTCCTTGTTCTCCCCAGCCCAGCCCTTGTTTAATTCCTTTAATCTTTCCTTAAAAGACTGTCTCTCTGTCCCCTTAATCATTTTTTCATTTCCCATCCTTTAGACAAGTGCCAAAGACACTAAAATGAGAGATGGATACTTGCCATGAAGGAACAGAACTCCTGTAACTCCAAAACAGTTGAAATCATGAGAACTTGCAGGCCATTACCCCATTATGTGAATGGTATTTTTACAGCACTAGAAATGAAGTAATCCAGCTACAAATATTCATGTTTTAAACGTGCTGTCATCCTAGTGGCCCAGCTACAATTTGTCTGAGAGTTACAGATGGAAGGCTGAGGGTATCACAGTCCACAGAGATATCACAGTCCACAGTTAAGAACATCCACACTTGCAGATTCCTTCCACTCTGATCACTTCAACTTTGCTCAGTGTTAAGAAGTGTTTCCTTTAAAAAGTCTCAATTCTGCTACTTTTAAATGTCCATCTGTGAAGACAGATGAGACAGAATCCCTCGCCTGGCCTTTCCTGTTATGTTCAGGAAAGTATCTCTGATTCCTATCACTCTAAATGCAACAAAGTCTCTTCACACCTGGAAATATTTCTGATTGCCTCCTTTCAAAAGCTGAACAAAAAGGGTCAATAGTCATCTGAGTTAACTTTGGCATATCATTTCAGCCCAAAAGTACAAAATATACAAGAGGAAGTTAGCCAACCTGAAGTGTAAAGCACATTATTTAGCATCTACCATGCCAAAAGACTTACACTGGCTGAACTAGTGTGCTCTGTGCATAGAATTATAACATCATTTAGGTTGGAAAACACTTTTGAAATCATCAAGTCCAACCATAAACTTAACACTGCCAAGTCCATCACTAAAGCATCTGATACATCTGTCTGGTTTCTGTATGGTTGTTGTCATCTTCTCACTCCTTGGCCTTAAAGACAAAACACTAGCAAAAAAAATGTTTAGTTAGACTAAAGCATTATAAGCAGCGAACTCGAGATCACCACCACCATGCAATTAAAAATGGCATTTTGTTTGAGGATAGGCAGGAAGATAAAAGTCTGTCAATAACTCTGATACTTTAAAATATTTTCATATAATCTGCTTTTTTTCCACTCTCCATATGTCTTGCCTGAGAAGCTCATTTATTACATGGAGGCAGGTAGGCAACGTGTCAAGCATTCAATGCAGTCATGTTGAGAGCATCCCACACCGAGTCAGGTCTACTGCTGTCTTCTGTGACAGTGAGTGCAGGGAAGTATCATAAAGCAGATCTCTTGTCTGTTCTCCCTGTAGTGCTTTTGGGCCCCACAACTTGTGCCATTCCAGGAGTAGCCCCTTGGGCCTTGTTTTACAGAGAGACGGTGTGCTTGAGGTCTACAAGGAACTGGGTTGAGACTGGGTCTGTTTATAGGAGAAAGTAAATCAGTTCCTATGGCTGGCCAGTTCCTATGGCTAGCCTGTTCCTATACAGAGGCAGACTAATGTAGCTGTACCCATTTTGAACTCAGGGGAAAAGGGCAGCATTTGTTTCACGTATCTTTGAAAGATCCTGACTTACAAATGATAGAGTTGACAGTATATCTTTCTCAGAGGTACAAACATAAATGTTTGTTCTGTGCTTCTGGGTGTACTGAAGAGATTACTGTAAGGTGATATGATACCTGGAATTGCAGAGGCTGGGCTCAGTGACCCAGATGGCCCTACCAGTTCTGCCTTGTGTTTTTCTTTTTGTAGTACTCCATCTTCCTCATTCTCAGTGAAACAGAGTGAAATCATCTCAACATGGACACAAGCAGATTAGTTTTACAAGGTTCCCACCAGTCTGACATTCATCAGCTTTCTAATCTAATAGTAACACAATACCCTTTACAAGTACATGTTGAAGCAGCATGCGCTCAGCCCGAGTCCAAGGGCTGCAGGTTAAACTGATACCCACGTCCTGCTTCTACCAGTTACTGATTGAGTAACGCTATTTCTGACATTCACAGGGCTTGGCAGCCCTCCATGCAAGGGTTAAAGGAAAGTTGTAAGCAATGGTTCTAAAACACTTGGAAGAATCTCCCTGAATCAAAACCATTTCACAAAAGGCTCTCTGCCAGGCAATAAAATATTTTTGATGGACTCTTATTTTATCATTACCCATGTAAGAAAAATGTATTGCAAGAATCCCAACACAATTCAGGGAAGTAATCATTTGCAGATTTAGTAGGCATTCTCAATTGGCAAAAATGAAAGATTTATTGTAGGGATGATGAAACAAAGAGCAGTTGTGCAAACTTTACTGAGCTGGATTATGAGAACATGCTTTTTCCATTTCCCACTTTTAAATGCCTTGGATGGAGTTTCAAAAGAAAGATGAAGATCAGTTATTTAACACTGCAGCTACACTGTACCTGAGTGTAGGATCTCTTCACACGTATGTTATCTGTACACAACAATAAAAGAATGAGATCAAGAGAAGACACTACTATCAACAACAAAAGCAGGCTTTGAAATAAAGATCAAATTGTTTCTTGATTCCACAATCAGCCTACAGAGGTAAATAGAAAGTCAGGCAATGACAAATGTCTGTGATGTAAATGCACAGCTATTTGAAATGACGCCCTAACTGACCCAAACTCAGTAAATACAGGTGTCCTTGAGACAGAATACAGGGCACTGAGTACTCAACAATGGCAACATTTTCTCTGAAAGCTGCTGCAGAGCTGAATAAAATCACTATCTTATGTGCTTGCTCACGTGAATTATGCTCGGAAGTAGAAAGGACTTTCTGGGCAGCAAAGATGCATAGTCTCACACCGACTGTAATAAAAAAGTGGAAGTGAAAACACTTTGGGAAGAAAAAAGTATTTTTCTTGCTTTTTCTGCAAGGCACCTAGTATGTGACTTTCCACACTTTGTGGCTGAGACATTCTGGGCTCACGTACCCTGGTGTAAATTCAGGGTTTCTTTACAATTACACCAGTGTAAAGAGGGACAGAAAGTAGCACAGCAATTCACCTTCATTCAACTGTATCTGGAATTTGGGTACAAGAGTTTTAACTGCACAGGAAATGCTATAGGCAAGCAGAAGCTTGAAAGAGCCTTGAGAGTCTCAGCAGGAGGAATGTTTAGAGATGCAAAACAGCATTATGGATGCATTATGCTATTGACCTGACTACCTCACTGTGATTATTCATCACTGTGCTCTTGAGAGATTTATTTCATTGTACTTGTGAGGAAAAAGGAGATCTAAGGACTAAATTTTCAAAAGTGCTCCTGGAATTTCAGCAACTGTTACATGCTCTCTGGTTGGAAAGAGGACCTCAGCTTCAGAGGTGCCTCTTAGAGCAGTGCACATCCAAAATAAAGCTACTCAAAACCAGGGCCTGCTTTTGAAAATGTTGCTCAGTGTGAGTTGTCAGATGCCAGAAGGTCAACTTTTGATATATTTACTTTAAATAGCACATTATTTTTTATTAGGCCCACTGGACTACTTACTAAATAAGTGAGTGAAGGTTTCAGAATCTGGCCCATTGTGAAGCCCAAGCGGATATAAACACCCTGTGCTGTGAACGATGGCCTTTTATTTCTCATCCAATTGTTAAAGGCTGTTACTGGTTTGCCTCGAAGTAACAAACAAATGCATCACATTTAGAACTGAGATCCAACTGTATAAATGACTGTATAAAGTTTTTAACATGCACTAAATTCCTCCTTCACCCCTGAGACTATACTAAACAGCCTCTGTGCTGCCCGCAAACACAGATTAACATTTTTATAAAATGACATGTTTCACTAATACAGAGTATTAAAATGTATTGGCCTAATAAGAAACATTAATGAGTATATCATTGGTACAGTTTTTAAACAATATTGAATTTTATTGCTTTTTAATCTGACCAAGCCTTCTGCTAGGTGTTTCAAACTAGTTTTCCTTCTTGAGGTTAACTGCTGTTGAGAATGGCTAAATCACTGAGAGTTCAAGACAATTTCATGCCATTTTTAATAATCCCCGTGGAATACACACTAGAAATAAAATAAAGGCAAGCACTTAGCCTCAAGAATAGAAACACAAAGACTTTAAGATTTTAGAACTTTCAAGCTTCCCCATCTCCTAAATGACAATAGTATTCAGATGCAAATATTTTATTGATATTTCATGGGGAAAAATAATCTCTCGCTGCTCCTAGATAACTGCAGAGTGCCTTCAAATCACTGAATGTGACCTACTTTCCAGCAGTACGTGCTGCTGGACACATCTTTGAAGTACTCTTAAGGTGTATTAAGACATTCCTACAGGAATAGGGTAGGTAACAATTGTATTTACTGTTCTGTAAACCTTCTGACCAGAGGGTAGAATGCATCTGACTAGTTGAGGGTGTAGCATTTGATCTGCAGTACTGTGCAGATTCATATAGTGAGACTGATGGACAATTCGCTCCCAGACAGGATGCGTAGTGAGAAAGAAATCTTGTCACATTTTTGCTACATGGGATATAGTCAGCTACAGAAATCCTTAAGAGTTATTGCAAACTCAGTGCATAGAGGCTGAAATGCCTTTCTCTTTTTGCATCTTCAGATGTGATTATTTGGTAGAATTCATTGATCTGCATGGGAAAGAAAGTGATCTTGTAATACAGCTGGAATGAATTGGAAGTTAAGAGGCTGCTTGCAAGGTATCTTCAAAAGGTGATGTCCCGTGAGAGGTTTATAGCACTGTGCTGGGATTGGAGTTTGAATAAATCTACACATGGAGTATCATCCAGAGCCAGCTCACAGTAGAGCTGGAAATACTTCTGTCTTAAAATGAGAAAGAATCACTACTTAGTGTGTTTTGTGGGACAAGGGGATAAAGACAAAAACATGGTATCAAGATGTCATTTCTGTGTGCAAACTGGGCAAAGAGAAGGGAAAGCAGCCTAGCAGAAATTTTCCAAAAAGACCTGGGAGACATGACTAGAAGTTTGACAGTCAGACATAGTAGGTCACAACTAATAAATTCACTTTTCTAAGCTGGGAATGCTTCAGCCTATATTATTTGACAAACAACATTAATGGCTTTGCTTGCTGTGAAAGAGTTCTGATACGACTACTTCTCGGTGCCACATAGGTGCCACTCAGCACCGTCACTGTGGGGAACCACTTCTAATACAAAACTGTTTCCTTCCTGTAAGATGTTATCTGTCAATCAGACCACTGCCAGTTATTTTTCAAAAGCTCAGAGTGTTTAGGTTTCTGACAAGTATCTGCTACTTTGTAAGAAAATGGATCATCTTCCTTCTACTCAAATCATGTCACAGACGGAATTGTGGTAAAAAGTATGTATTTCAGTAGCCAAATCAAAACACTGAAGAATGAACAGAAATTGGACCAGGATGAGCTGAAATATAATTGTTTGAGGGACTGCACTAAAAACACTGAATAAATCAAATGGAGAGAGCTCTTAAAGAAAAACAAAAAAAAGCATCTTCATTAAACACTTTTTCATTACGAAAGTAAAAAAAATGAGTTAAAATATAGAAACATTTCATTCTTTCCAAAACAGTGCACTGTTTAGAAAATGTCAATAGCAACAAAACCCTCTAGTCCTGGTCCCTGTCCCTGAGATCATGCCATTCAGATCTAACCCATATCAAACTACTGGAAAATAACAGAAAACAAAAAGAGCAGCTAGCCCTGCTTGCTCAGAGCAGAAGGCCATCTGGCCCAACATCATACAATTTCCATCAACCTGCCAAAGCAGATGCACCTCACAATGTCCCAAAGGTCAGCAATCCCAGGACCACATTGGGTAGCTGATAATGCCTCAGGAAAAAGCCTGGCAGGTACCTCTCTGGAGAGCTCCTCTTCCGAAAGCAGGTCTCAAGCTCCTAAGGACACTTTATCATTGTGCTGTACCATCATACTCTACTAAGAACTGGACATTTGTCATTTCTGTCCTACCACACTGAAACACAGGAGAATCCCATCCACAACAGAATCTAGGCCAAATAATATATACACCTTGTGCTCCGCAAGATCTGCTTGTGTGCTCTCCTATGGACAGGTAACAGTTCAAATTCAGCAACTGCCATTGGGCATGAGATGACGCAGTGCCAAGCCTAATGCCATTTGCCAGCCTGCCCTCCAGTGCTGGTGCATGCTTAAACCCATTTGTACTGTCCTGTAATCTGTAGTGGTTTTTGTCAACAAACAAATGCTGTATTTTTACAAAACCACCAAATTGCCATCTGCTCCTCTAATCTGAGGGGTTTTAATGCTGCAGTTCCTTGACAGTATCGGGAAATGTCATCAGAGACCTAATAAAAAGAGAGATCTCTGGTGAAGCAGCCTTGATAGAATGGATGTTTCCTACTATTGACTTCAAAGGAAAGAAGTGAGGCTAATATTATTGTTGTTTTTTTAAAGCACTCCTTTGGCATCAGTGCATAACATCCTCCCCTCCAAAAGCTGAAAATACTTTCCAGATTTCCACAACATTCCCTTGAGTCAGGCATGGAAACTTATTGTTTAGGTGAAGTAACTCCAAAGCGTATAAGCTGGTGCACGCAGACCTATTTCCCCACAGATGCAGGATTGTCCCTTAGACTCATCAGTAGATGTAGCCTGTAGAGATCTCATTATTCCCCATGTGTTGCCAGACACATGCTCCCCACTGATAGCAGACAGCATAACACTTGCTATCTACTGAGAGCAGAGATTCCACATTGGTTTCCTTAGTAGCAGAAGCAATAATATTAATCTGCTCAACGGGCCCCTTTCTCCTGTAATCGTAATAACCAGGTTGCTGCCCATGAAGTGTGACAAATGGAGCCAAGCCTTCTGATGAAGGTTTTCATGGGTTTATGACATGTCAAACCACCTGCGTCAGAGATGTACAGTAAAACTAACAGGAAGTTCAGCCAGAGTGCTATCTTTTGAGTAATCTGGACAAAAATCTGTTTCAGAGGTAAACTGCAAATGGTTAGTTTGTGTGATGTAGTGATTGAACACAAGATCTGCATTGGAATGCTCGATTGCCTAAAGGGGCCTTTAGGCAAGTTACTTATCTTCTCTATGTCTAATTTCTCCATGTTTAACGCAGTGCCTATAGTGTCTCATCCTTCGAGAGTGAAAAAAAAGCGATTACAAACAGCACAGGTGCTGAATTTCACTGTCTACAATACAGCACCCAAATCGTGTCAAGATTATTCCCACACTGAATATGTTGCATATATACAAGAGGAAAAGATTCTGCTTCAAAGTCTTAACTGTCTAGGCAAGAATGCGATGTGCCAGACAGGTCAGGAACATACTCAAGAGACATCTGGTTCTTTGGAATACATGGACTTTGGACATTAACAATAGCTATTATCACGGTCCAGCTACTTACACAGATATACGTTATGATACCCACTTTCCTTTAACACTAATTGCATATGTAGCAATTACATAAAGATAAATACATTTACCTTGATCATGTCTGTGGAGGCCTGCAATACAGGTTCTCCCAACACATACACATGCAGTGATGGGAACTCAATTTTTTACTCTTTACAAAGCCATGAGAGTGCAAGAGGGTAGAATAAGAAGCCAAGTATGGGTTTGTCCAAATCAAACAATTCTAAGCAACTAAATGAGCAGCTCTAAAATGACATTTGCAAGCAGAGGCTTAAACTGAGGATGCGATATCTGGACATCAGCAGGGTTCTACCCACCAAAGTACTGGAAGAACAGAAAGACAGCAAAAGATGCAGCTATGAGAATTTTTATATTTTTTTCAAAAAGAAAACCATTTAAGCTTGCTAATTTTTGCTGTCTCAGACAATCAAAATTCCAATTGTCTGGGACATCAAATCTAAAAAAGCATGAAATTAATCTTCAGAAGTTAAAGTCTTAAAGGCATTGCATCATTATTTTTGTTGGATATATTTTTGATTATAATGCAGATGAACCCCAAATTTAATAAAACTAAAATAACATGAGTTAAGTATGAAACATAACAGGATATTGCAAAGAGATTAGGTAGTTTCCTTTAGACTACTAGCGGAGCCCAAGGAAAAACCAAACTGAGGGAAGCAATGATGAGAAGGCACCACTTAATTAGAATATTTAACAGAATATGAAAAGAGAATACTCATAGTACTGGCTTTGGCAATGAAATAGAGCAGGCAGAATATGAACCCAAAACATCAGTAGTTCCCCATAGCAGATAGCATATTGCCTGTCGAATGTGTGTAGTAAAGAAAGAAGCAGGCTAGCTAAATTTAAACCAGCTGTAACGATGAGAGTGTTACAGTTGGACTGAAGGAAGCTTACCTCATGAAAGTATTGTAGAAACTGCTGTTGGAAAGATAATAAAAGGATTAACTGCAGTTTTAGTGAACCATTTACTTTTCAATCAAAATGTCTCATGTATTTCCTGTTCTCAAGTAGCTTGAATTCCAAAATTCCTTTGCCTATTACAGTACATAGTAGCAAAGCCTGTCATAAGAAATTAATAATTTTACATGGAAAAGTACTTTTATGTACAGGGGCAGGGTGCTGCTTACTGTTAACTTCTCCTGAGCAGTTCAATACCTAGTCAGCCGATAATCTTACAGAGAGTTACAAATTCAAGAGCTTAAAAAGAAAGTACAATGGGTAATTGTGAACAGCAAAAGAAAATCTCCACTACAAATACCATGAGATGTAAAGTTACTTTAACAGGGCTACAGCAAAACCAAAACAAAATCTCAGACCTCTATGGACAGAGAATGAATTGCCTTCTTAATTTGCAGGAATAACAGCACAATTATTACCACATCAAAAGAAAAGCCATCACTTAAAATGACACGACATCACTGCATAATGAAACACTGCACAGCAACCCTTGTTTAAAGTGGAATGGAATTCTCTGGACAAATAATCCCCACTTGATATTAATAACTTTCAGTAGCAATGTTGCAGCTTGGGATCTTGTCCCTGCAAGGTCAAGGTCTTTAGAGGGTAGAAAACTAAATCTGAAAAGAAGACATATTTTTCACGTGCTGACTTGGATCCAGCTTTACTCCATGCAGCATTCTATGTTGTAACATTTAATACACAGAAACCTCTAATGACAGTGGAAGGTCTTATTCTGGGAATAAAAGAGTTAACTGCAAGTTGTGCAATGCAAAGCTCCTAATTCTGATTGGGCCATTCCATGTAGGAGAAGAACTACAATATCCGCTCAAATACGCCAGATCTTTATGTACTTACATGCCAAAACCTTTTTGCAGTATCAGATGAAAAAAGTTTTTCCAATCTATTCACCATGTTAAAATCTTGAGATGTTATCAAAATCCAGACAAACATAATAGAGGAGACAAACGCAGACAAACATAATTGAGGAAATTTTTAGCGTTTGCTAAGCTATTACATGATTTAATGTCTCTGGTTTATCCAGTTTCCTGTAGGAATGGGAATGTAACATTAGAAATCTGCTATACAATACCTGTCAAATACGCACTTTGCAGAGAAAGACTAAAGTTCCCTTACCCATGGAATCTACTGAATCTTTCACCGTCCCAGTAAAGCTAATTAAGGTTTCACATTTTAACTATTAAACTTTTAAGGAGTGTGAGATAAAAGTGGGAGGAAGACTGATTTCATTCCGGATGACAGTAACACTGAAAACAAAAGGTAGGCTAAAATACATTCTGTAAACATGCTTTCACAGTTTACCTGCTTAAACTTTTGTTTGGAAAGAAGAAACTAACTTGCATTATCCTTTCATGGTTAATGAACAAATAAAAGATATGCTTAGGAAGTTAAATTCCTTTATACTTTTAGAAATTGGGATTGAACTTCTTACAGAAACAAGCCAGTCAGTTCTTTCTCTCAAAGGAAAAAAGAAACAGGTAAGTCTTAGAGTGTTTCCATTTTATCTTGGACAACTTGATGGTGTTCTCTAAATATCTGCATTGTTTCAGGTATTATTTTAGGAAATATCCACTGAACAGTGCAGGCATTAAGATAACATTTTTCATTTATCCATTTGAAGTAAAAAGAGAATTGGGATGACCGCTTAGAGAGAAAAGATTTCTCTGTAAAAATTTTTAATACTGTTGTTCTGCCATCCATAACTATGGAAGGCCAACAAGCTTTTCCTTGAGCAAATGAAAAAAAAAAGAGTAAGACTTTATATAAACAACTTTCCTATTCCTCCATAGAAAGCTATTGCTTGCCATGGAAAAGACTGTCTTGATCTAACTTCTTTACAGCCATTTTGCATTATATCATTCTCTGATCAAACCAATAAAAGAGAGTCAAAAAACTGTGCCTATCAAGAACCGCAACATGTTGCTACGACCATTTCCTTTGTACCCATTTGTGTGTGTGCATGTGTATCCGTATGTGTGTGCACATGCATGCGCATGTGGGTGTTACAAACAAGACTTTCCAAATTTCATGGCCCAATTTGGAAGCTTATGTCAAACTTGTTTTGCTTCATCTGTTTCAGTCAGAGACTTATATCATTGTTGTTTCAAACATGTGGAAAGCTTAATGGAAGTCATTAACTTTTATTTTAGTTTGGCCATATTGTCATCATGGTGGGCAGATGCAGAGATGGTGTTATTCCCAAGATCCTCTTTTGGAACACTGATGTTGTTTACATCTTTTTGATCAGAAGAGAACAATGGTTTTTACTTATTTTTAAAGCTCTGTTTTGCAAATGCAAAAAGCCCCGAACAACCTTTGAAAATGTAACTAAAGATATTCCTTTTATTCTTTTAACTGTTTCAAAACCTTAACAAGTTTCTTTTTCTTTTCTAAACCACCATTTGAAACTTTTGCACTCACAACTCTAAGGGTTACTGTTCAGCTGAAGGAATGAAAAGAATTTCATTAGCTGTGTTTTATGTTTCTTGATTAAAAATGTCATTCGAGGCTCAGTGACTTTGTTTTACGTTAAATGACTGCTGTGTGCTTTGATCATCACTTTACTAATGCTTTAATGAATATTAAAAAAAATAAAGCACTGTATTAGAAGTTAAGCTCTCATATAAGGATACTGAATCCCTTTTCCAAGAACTACAGTATTTCTTACTCAAACATTTCCCTCTAGATTAAGGTTTTGTCCAGTTCACTTTTAGCCTGCTGCCGACTAAGTTACAGGAAAGCACAATGATTACATTGCAATAAGATTGAAGAGAGGGCAAGAAAGAGAGCAGAACAGTATGTTTCTATTAAAACAAATATATTCCAGACTTACCATGCACTTGTTTGGTTTTTCTCCAGAATGAACCCTCATATGAATCAGCAGTTTGTAACGAGCATTGAAGGGTTTATACCGGCGGACACAGCCTGCCCAAAAGCAAGTGAAGTCCTCTCCTTTCCGCTGGTCAATGTGAGTCTTTTCTATGTGTCTGACCAGTTCATCTTGTTGGTCGTAAGTGGCACTGCAGTCAATCCACTGACAGGCCTGTTTGCCATTGCTGAGGTCCGGCTCATCCCCGTCGCTGGGCTGAAGGGACTTTGGAGACATAGAGGTGTGTAAGTGAGGCAGCGTCCCGTGAGTCTGGTTTAGTTGCTGGTGTAGATGGTAAGGGGGAGGCAGCCCCTGATGATGTCGAAAAAGATCAGCAGTGGAGGAATAATCGTCAGCTGGTTCTTGTTTTAAGAAACTCACCTTCTGGGTGCTGTGCGAGGTGTTTTGATGAGGAATGCCACTACCATTCATCATAAGGCTGAGGCTTCCATTCTCCTCGACTTGCTGCATTTGTATCTGCTCACAGTCACCTCTGTCACATTCAGCAGAAATAGGTACAAGACATGCTGGAGGGGAGGGAATACTGCAAGGGTTTCCAGGCTGAGAGCAAGACTGAGGCCGAGAGGATTTCTGAGCACTGTGATGACTGATCTCCACAGGATGAGAGGAAATGCCAGCTGAATTAGTTCGCAGTCCATTCACACAGGTGACCAGTGATGCCTGTGATGTGCGGATGATAGCTGTAATATCAATTCCTTCAGCTGAAGACGGCACAACAGAAATGCATCTCTTCTTCAGGTTGCTTGTTTGTAGCCTGGCCGAGTGCTGAGGGGTGCCAAGTGACAAAGGACCCAGGGAGGAGCTATGTTCATTATTAAACAAGTAGGATGAAAGTGAATTTGTAAAGCTATTATTCATTAGGTCTATTTCAGGATGCAGACTACCAGAGGCTCTCAGCTCCATCCCCTCTGTAATCCTCCTATGTGTGGAAGCCTCAGACAGAACCTTATAATCACTCGGGCATTCTTGTTTAATGTGCTGAGCCGGGTGACTTCCATTCAGGCATGGAGCAGCAGAATCTACTGAGTCTTGAAACTTGGGTGACCTGTAACACAGTTTTCATTAAGTATCACTAACTACCACAGGATTTATGACTTTTGCATAAGGCGCAACACTTGTTAAGCCCTGGAGAATAGAAGCAGTCGCTTTTTACTGAACGTTGCCTGTCTAAAACAGCAATTACATCAAAAATTCTGCAGTGCTTCCCCTACAACCTTTGTAAAGGCAGCATCATTTTACACAGGATTAATTTTACACAGTGGGTTAGGCATGGAACAGGCAATCTCCCCTCCACAGCTACAGGCAGTTCATCAATCACAATCTAGGTTTTCACTGCATAATAGATTGGGTAAAACAATAGCTGAGAATGAAGTTTGAGAGCTTTGGGCATTTTTTAATTATTCAAATATCAGCATTTTCCTCAGAGCACACTGGGAAAATGCCTTGGCATTCTTGTTCACACAAATCAAAAAAGGCTAGCTGAGCATTGCTTACATGTCAGAGAGATGCTTTCCTTCACTAAATTAAAGAAGAAGCAAGATCAGCAGGGAAAAAGGAATACAAAGAAAGAACAGCTCACTTGCAACCACTGGTTTGGAGTCAATGAGAGATCAGCTGAACATTTACTTCTAAGAGGTCTACAAAAGGTAACTAAGAAAACTTCACAACCAGTAGATTTAAACTGTCAATCTACATATTCCCATTTCCATTTCCACATTAAAGTCTACATGGGCCTGCAAATCAAAAGAAGACTCTTCTGTAGAAGTGATTTTTAATCTTTATTCGTGTGTGTTGAATCCAATTATTCAGGAAGCAGAACCTTGAGGAACACCCCATTTCAGAGAAACACTGCATTTAGAAAACATTACCTCCTAACATTTTCTTCCAAGCAGTTAGTAATTGGTTTATGCCTTAAAATAAAACTTTTTATCTCAGCTATAAACATTTACTACGGCTGACTCAACTGCGTGGCTTTTCTTAGGAGCAGAGAGTGTTACTTGCATATCCCAGAAGCATGGGACGGTTTAAACCCATCATGCAGCGATGTACCAGAGAAGAGGAACCTGAACTAATAATCCCTTCAGAGAGGTGCTCCATGGCTCCTACACTGACACATTTCACTTACATGAATTTTAGCTTTTTTGATGCTAGCATTTCAAAGCTGAAGAAAACCTGGCCATTTGGTGAGACTTGTGTGGGACATTTTAAAGCATGAAACACATATGCATAAGGTATTTTGGACATATACATACATTACACTATGAAGCTGACAAATAAACCGCATTTAGTTTATGACTTAGATCATTTAATCACTGTCATTTGCATTAATCCACAACTAAGATTAAGATGGGAAGTTGGGATGGCTTCTAACATTTCCTTGGTGACAACTCTCAAAGAACTAAAAATAAAAATAAACCCATTCAAACAACAAAATCATTAAAAAAATACTCCTTTCCCATGAAATTAAGCTTGTCAAAAAAATGACACCTGTCTAAGCCACACACTGTCAACACTGCATTCATGAGCGACAGGTTTCTAAGCTCCAGCAGTTTGCAGCCAGTGGGGCTTGATATTAAAAACTTGAAGGTCAGGAGAGAAGTGAAATCCACATTATTCCTCGCTGTGGAACAATCAGATCTTGCATTTGCCACCAGAAGTTTAGAAAAACTACATTTAAAAAATTTAGAGGTTTCCATAAGCCATTAGTTATAATTGCTCCCCTTAGGTTTCAACAGTTGAACAGTTGCTCTCAGAGTAAACTTAAAGCACCTGGTTTTGCAGGTAGTAAAGTTGAAAGAAAAAAAAAAGCCTCAAACTAACCCCACCAAAAAAGCCACAAAAACCAACAGTATTCATACATTATTTTCCAACATTTACAGAGCCATACGTCTGTAAGATATTTGGCACAGGCATAAGTAAAAACTTCTTAATGGACATATTAGGGAAACTTTGCCATGCTTGCTTGTAACTTCATTTCTCAGTAGAAAGTGTGCTGCTTTACACTCACTCAGAGAGAGATTTTAAAGCTTATCATGGCAGTCACAATAGTTCCTATTACTTAGTTTCTTCTGTACAAGAACACTTCTAAATAATTCAGTTTTTATCACAGTTCAGTGGTCCCAAAGCCTCAGGCTAAAGTAAACATAACACATTTCTTACATCATAGAAAGCTAACACAAGCCTTACGTTTCAGCCTGTGATAACTGGTGTCATATTATGAAGCTTAATGTAAAGCTCTCATCTTGCCAGAAATCCATGTGAGGCGTTCAAGCTAGAGTAAGTGCAGAGTACTCACATGATGGATACAAACATCCCTGCCTTGAGAAACATAAGGTTCCCAGAAACTACCAGCAACATCGATCTGCATTTCCAGCACAAGATCTTACTCAAAGTCAGGACTGTATTGCTGTGAAGCTGTAGTGCAGAACATAAGACACATTAAAAAATGGGGAGTTTTGAACAAAAAATCAAGCTGGAATACCTTATTTCCAAGGCAATTTCATGAAGGTACCGAATTCATGCTGCCCACTGCCACAGCCATGCCTTATCCATGCTTTACCTATATACTAATAAGCATAGGCTGCTTGTGCAGCTCCAAAGCAAGTCTCTACTAGGAGCTGCAGTTTCCTCTGTAGCACTGTATATTTAAATACATTATATACCCTGTGTTAGTTAACTCTGCTGGGAGAAGCAGCATTCTTTCAATTTCCTGATGTTGGAGTGTTGGGGTACTTAATGTCAAGGTTTCATTAACGAAAACTTTCTGTATTCCTGGCAGAACTTTACCATTAATGTTTTAGGGAAAGCACTGCTCATTCCTCTCAGTCCTGGAGGTGGGATGAGAAGGGACACAAAAACAAAACTTCTCTGAGAGACAAAGTGTCTGTCATCCAACTTGCTGGATGACTCCTCTTATACCCATTAACAATTTGTTCCTGTAATGGCATCTTGCTGTAAACAGCCAGAGATTGTATTCCAGGGCTGGTATACACTGGCAGTGCTGGCATTAAGGATTTAATAATCTCTGGACATTAAAGAAATATAAATGCACAAGAAACAAACAGCCAAGATGCGAGCGAGAGGGACAAAGGACAGCAGGACAGTGTAAAAAGCACTATGTTGACACACAGATTGGCACGAGGAGCTCCAGGGAGCTTCCAGATGAGCAACCTTTAAAGCAAGTAGGATCTGCAGGAGGTTACACCCCACAAATGTCTCTTCACAAGGAGCAGCCATGTAACAGGGACGGACAGTCTGAGACAACAGAATTGCTGCTTAAGCACCTGAAAGCTGAGCTTAAGGCCTTCAAAGAGTAACAGCATCCTCTCAGCAGACACTAAGGCAGTGTTTCCAAAGAGACTCCCTTACGTGGAAATTAGAGCCAGAGCACCAGGCCAGCAGTATCATGCCAGAAGTACTGCAGTTCCCAACTGCTCTCAAAGGAAAAGACGACTGTATCTGAAATCTCCAGATTATTTACAAAACATACATGCCTTCAATTGCCACTGTAAATGTGCAATCAGAGATAACTGACAGTTTTAATAAGCTGGAGGGGGATTGTTCTGCTGCACATCCAGGGACCCTTTGCAACACTATCTGACTGCTCTGATGTCTTCCCAGGTTTTATATGCTGAGCACTGAGCACAGTGTGGGCGGGTTTGCTGTGACTGATAATGGATTATTTGACCAAAGGCCAACATTAGCTGTGTGCTGGATCCAGCTGTGGTAAAGAAGGTATTAGGACTTTTCCAGTCTCACACGCATAGTGTTCACAGATAGCATGCAGCAGCAATTATGTTGCACAACTTAAAAGCTATTAACCAAGTGGGGAAAAGAGGCCAGGAAGAAGAGGGATTGTGATTCTTGGATTAAGGCAGTCATCCCTAGAATACAGTTTCTGAGAGAAAGTGATTCAAGAAGAAGCCGAAGGGGATAAGAAGTTTCAGTGCACTGAGGGGGAAAAAAAGACAAAGCCAATCATAACCCCAAATCCTGAGGGAGAGTTTGGATTGCTAGGGGAGGTACTCTCTGGTTTGTTTGGGTTTTCCTTGGACATCACATATCCTCGAAATGCAGAGGTTTTCAATGCTCTACCCAGAGAGACTGATGAATTTGTATCTCCCTTTATTTCTGTGCTGGTCACTAGAGCTGGACAGAACAACCAAATAGAGTTCGCCCCAACTTCCGCATGCTCAGATATCTGTTTGTTCCAGCCCTAACTCTCTCATTTTGATTCTTCTCATCTAAAGAAGGTTGAAATCTGGGGAGGCACACAGCACTCTTGGCTCCTATTGACTTCACTGAAATGATGGGCATTCACCCAACCTGTCATGTTTTCCTGTTTTTAGATCTTCAGAATCTTCAAAAAACAAACCATGCCTTCTGTTACTTGCTTGTCAAGAACCTTTAGCATCACAAAGACCATGAACAGAAACAGTCTCAGTGGCTGTCCACCTTCTCTCTCATGCCAAGGTTTTAGCTCTGTATTATGTGCCTCATGAGTACCACCGTGATAAAGTTAGATACTATGTTTATAGGTCCATAGAGCAGAACTGGGCATGGGCTTTACCTGCAAATCCCTTGCAGACAAAGGTAGTATTAGCCAGGTGGACATACAAACAGAGCATGACCAGTAGGACATACAAACAACCCATAAAAGAACGGAAGGGTCCTCCAAGATATTCTCCAAACATTCCCAAATTATTGCTTAGAAGCAGCAGAGCCTCGAGGCTTTAGAGCATGCTACAAAGCAGAAGAGAGGGAATCAGGCCTATCACCTGGTACTTTCTCATGTTATGTAGCAGACAACCCTTTATGTTGTTCTGGGAATCCTCTTCCAAATGGAGGCTGGAAGGGGTTCATATTTCTGAGGGTGAGTCCTGTGATGCTCAGTATGCAGGTATCTGTCATTTCCTCATTATACATTTTACAAAAAGGTTCAAAAAGATCTAAGCAGAATACTCTCTTCCTCCTTTTGTTTGCTCCTGCCCTAATTATCTTTGTTTCATAATTGTCCTCACTGACAGAAGAAAAAAAGGTTGATAACTGCCAGTCCCACATTGAGCCATAAAGCAACTAGGAGGGAGCAGACTTACATCCAGCTGCAACAGCAACTATGAATCTTTGAAGCAATGGCAGAATATTTTGTTATGTAGCATGGATATTATTTGTCCTTTTCAAACAAACAAGCAAAAAGCTCTTTCCACTTGCTTGCCATATTGCTGTGCCTCCTCCTCCTGAAAACACAGATGTTTTTACCCCGCCAGTAAATAGAAAAGGGAAAAGAAGACATAAATATGTATAATAAAACCAGAAACAGTCAGAGTTCCAATACCAAGCTATAGGCCACATTTTCTCTTGCTGTAACTAAGGAACTTTGGGTTTGATAATGCCATGCACAGAGTGCCAATTATTCCATGTATCTAAGATAAAGGCTGCAACTTTATTGAGGTTTTTCTTTTTTACAGCTCTTCAAAAAGGTCAAGATTACTCCATTTTATATCCCCTGCCAAAAAGCAGTGTAATTAAAATGGATGGACAGATTTTAATTTGTAGCAGGCTTCTATTCACAATGGATGTCTGTTTAGGGTACTTGTTTAAAATCTGGTAATGTTAAATTTGTAACAACAACAAAAAAATAATGGAGTTGTGTGTTTTCGTATAATTAATTTATAGCAAATGTTTAAATAGAGATTCTGTTCATAGCATATCCAACTACAGTGTATATATCAAAAACAGAGACCAAATTTTCACATTACAACCTTAAAAGCAAATACCAAGGATGTGGCTGCATGGGAACATTGAAAATACTTCATTAAATGAAACACTGTAGAAATAAAAGTGGCATTGGCTTCCTCTAGGTTTGATGGTGGCATGCCAAATTGCCATATGAGAGACGTTGGTTTGGGAGTATTATCCCTGCCTTCCAGGCTGCAATTTGAAAACAACATGACATTGGGGTGGAGAGTGGAAGGACTGAGGAGGCAAGCCCCTAGCAAAACTCTCAGTGACTTTTGACAATTCTGGAAGAGGCCCCAGAGTAGCTTTATTTAAACTTAATTCTGGGGCTGCAGCTGCACATACAGCGACTCCTGGCACTGCCTTGGACTGTGCACACGTGCATGTCCCCGCAGTGCAAACTTGCAAATGAGCAGTGCAGTTAAACAGGCATCAGAAGCACTTCCAAACCAAGCAAAAGCCAAACACTCTTCAAAATGTAGCACCCACGGATGCTACTGGGAAATAGTTCCAACAAAGAAGCCCTCCAGAAGAGCAGAGTAGATCAACCAATAACATTTGCAGAGATACCTTATATCCGAGTGTGTCAAGTTCAGCTGTCCAACATGAAGCAGTCTCTCACAGGACAGTGGGTGGTCTCGCATAAGTGAGTTTCCTGTGTGGATGAACAGACCTTGTCTGCAGACTGGGACTGAGCTACTTGTCATCTCCATGTCCATCATGTTCTTCTTCTCAGTGATCAAATTACAATGATTGTAGCCACCATTCACTGTCAAAAAAAAAAAAAACCAAAACAAAACAATCATACGCCTTTCACTGAAAACCTCTACACCGACTGTTACTTGGCATCCTCATTTTGGATCTCTTTGCAAAACTCTTGTGAATTACATGGCTGTGGAAACAAAAGGTTTCACAAGGAGGCAAAAATTAATTGTAAAGGAACTTGGATCTGTGAATGATAGTTGTTTATTTCTCATTTTAAGTTTTGTGGTTATTTTACACTTTGTAATCTAACTAAAACACCCTTATTCTGATAGTGTATTTTTACAGTAGAGTCTTGCCTGTGTTATATTTTGGAGAAGTATGTTTCAGAGTCCCTTCATTATCAGGAAGAGGAGCTCTGAACACAGTGACATAAGTCAAGTTTTTCTTTGCAGACAACTATCTCTGTGCTTATGACTCTACATGGGCATAGATGTTTCTACTTCACTGTCATTTCAACAGTGTGAAAAAATGTAACTAATTTTATTTCAATGTATACATTTAACTGTATTTTCCGAGTAATCTATTATTATAAATGTTAATGCTAATATATTCTGCTCTGGTGAATATTACTTTTTACCAGACTTGGAAAAACAGACAAGAGCTATAGCAATATTCTTCAGAAATATATATAACATCAGAAATTATAATGTAGTTAAAAAGAGAGGACAAAGGAAGAATTGAGAATTTAGATTGCATTCCTCAAGTGCTAGCAATTCCATTTAATTTAAAGCATGTAAAAAAAATTCTTTAGCTACAGTGAACTAGTCATATGCTCATAGATGAATATGTATAAAAGTATTTTATAAGAAATTCAGCCTTCAGAAACTAGCTCAAAAAGTCACAATAGCCATTTACCATCATTATCACTGTTGTATATGAATCAGACTTTTAAAATACTAGGTCTCCCTCTTGCTCATGGAGACAAAACGTAATGGTGTCAGATACTAGCAGCAAGTGTATTTCTCTAGTTTTCATACAGAGCACAGAAAGTAACTGCTTCACACTTGTCCCCAACACTCAGGGCTGTGGATGCCATAGAGCTAGACTGCATTGGAGTGAGTCCAGTCTCTAAGGAGGCAGAGCGCTGCACACTGAAGAAGAAAATAAATTCTGCAAAGTGACTGAAAAGAGAGAGCCTGTGCTCAGTTTCATGCAGATCACAGATTCTCAGAAGCACCAAGGTTTGTTCTTTAATAAGATACTACATGACACGACTCATCTCACCATTGTTTTGCTGTCTCTGAATTTTACCCAAGCAATGCCGATGTCATTTGGCCATCTCAAGATGCATGTCTAAGGCTCATGCAACTTGAGGACATGCCTTCCTCTTCCTCTTCACTACAGAAGGTGCCTAAACAAGTACCTCAAACTGTGTATTTCACTTTTAGACAGCCACAGTTGAATGAAATTAATCCCTCCAAGTAGCCACAGGACTTAAAAATACCCTGGACACAACTTACTTCACACCATTCACAGGTCTGGTCCTTCTTCTGCTGAAACCCACATTGGACTTGCCATTGACAGCCTAACTTCTACCATTTCAACACTAAAATTTGTGGTATTACCCAGAGCAGGTATCTATTGATATGGAATAATAGAATGATTTGGGTTAGAAGAGACTTTCAAAGGTCATCCAGTTACAATCCCCTGCCATAAGCATGGATATCTTTCACTGGACCAGGTTGCCCAAAGCCCCATCCAGTCTGGCCTTGAATACTTCAGAGTTGTGATAGCCACAACCTCTCTGATCAACCTCTTCCAGTGTTTCACCATCCTCGTCCTTACAGCCCCTTGTCCTGCCACTACAGGCTTTAGAAAATAGTTTTTCTCTGTCTTTCTTATAAACCCTCTCTTACATATTGAAAGGCCACAATAAGATCTCCCTTGAGCCCTCACTTCTCCAGGCTCAAAAACCTCAGTCCCCTCAGCCTGTCTTCACAGGAGTTGTGCTCCAGCCCTCTGACCATCTTTGTGGCCTCCTCTGGACTCACTCCAACAGGTCCACATCCTTCTTTATGCTGGGGCCTCGGAGGTGAATGCAGTACTGCAGGTGGGATCTCATGAGAGGAGCAGAGGGTAGAATCACCTCCCTTGACCTGCTGCCCACATTTGTCTTTATGCAGCCAGGGATAAAATTGTCCTGGGCTGCAAGCACTCAAGGCCAGATCATATCAAAATTTCTTGTCCACCAATACCTCAAGTCCTTCTCTGCAAGGCTGCTCTCAATCAATCCACCACCCTGTCTGTACTGAGCTTTATACCTACATAACACAGGTATTACATATTTTGTAGGTATAATATTACATAATGTTTAATTAATTATGTTTTCACTATATACGTAAAATTGTATTCATGATGGTTTTCACTGCAGTTTTGTTACATTGATTATGAAGTTCCAGGCAGAGATTGTGCTCAATTTTGTCACTTACTGCTTCAGCACAGCTCCTCAGAGCAAAGGTATCCTTCACATACATGAGGAACTCCCCTTTCTTCTTTTGGACAACTGCTAAAGTTTGTGGACTTGGCAGTGCTAGGTTAACAGTTGGACTCGATGATCTTAAGGTCTTTTCCAACCTAAATGATTCTACAATTCTAATCCTACAGCAAACAAAAGGCAAGTAGAAGAGTCTTGGCTGCCGTAGTCCTCTATAATTACAGTCAACGAATGTTTTGAAAGCAATGAGAATCACGTTCAGGGTTTTGGTGAGTATAAATGAGAAGGAACAGGTGACTGGGGAAGGCAAAAAAAAAATCTCTGGTAACTGGAGAATTTGTGAAAAGGATCGCAGCACAAAAGTCCATTCTCCTCCACTGGCTGGGCTCCACAGTCTCCCCATCATGCTCCACGGCACCACTGTAATAGAGAAGACCGTGGCAGATGAAGACATAGTCCAGGCAAGCATCCAGACCCATAGAATAGAGTGGGTACATGTGACACCCAAATTACAAGACTCACGAGGCATTATTGTGACATTTCCAGAATAGAATTCCCTGTTTCAAGGGGAAAGTTTTTAGTGTTTGGCTGATACATTGCACCTCTTGGACCATTTATTTATTTATTTATTAAGAAGTCAGAAACTTTAAAATTGGAAAAGCAATACCATATTCTTCCTACCAACCTCCATCATAATACCAAGGCACGTGGTAAGTCTTGGGAAGTGTAAGCCAGCATCATTTTATATTTAAAAAAGAAGTAAGATTTTTAGGAATGATACATTTCCAACAGAAATCAATTTGTACTTAAACTACCCAAAATGGGCCATTAGCCTTCTTCATGGTAATTAATAGATATGTTGTAGTGTTTTCAGATCTGCATTCAGAGACTTGAATTCACTGACACACTGGTCGTTCTGAACGACTCTGAAGAGACTAAGGAGCTGCACAGAAATGCTGCATCTTTTAGCCCTTGCAGGGCTGTCAGTTGTATTTGATGGTCTGCGACATAAGCACTTAAGATCCCTTTGGATGCCTTTCAGCTTACAGTGGGTGTCAGTAACCATTAGATCCTCCCTGTTTGTAATCATGCATAAATTATCATTATATCCTCTGGAGCCCACAGCTCCATCAGTCTTTATTCCACTCCTATTCTAGCTTTATCCCATCATAATTTAACTCATTTCAGGGGTATGATCTACTTTAGCAAGACTGTATCATCAGCCTTGTGGTGGTTATTTTGCATCCATGAATCACATTTAAGGAGTACCTAAATAAACCACTGAACACAGTAAAATTGGTGAAATGAGTTCTGTACGCTTTTAGAGGCCACACTACCAGCAGAAGTTTCTCACTTTTTCCATCAGCAATGTTACCTGGAATACATTCAAGATATATCTTCCCTCCAAAATACTGTGGATTCTTTTAAAATACTCTGGATTTATACCGGACCCATAATAAAAACATTTTCTTTCCTTCCTCAAATGATATTAAGTCTGAAATGCATTAGAGTTTTCTAAATATGCATTTTATCAATTTTATAACATTATCAAAACACAGAAACTTGAAGCTTCCACTCAAAGTTCAGCAATACCGACTGTAGCACACACTGATACCTATTTGTGTGAAGATGGAGATTTCTTAGAATAACATGAACATTATCCCTGCACTGTCAAAAACAATTATCTTCTCTTGTAGCTGTCAAGTCAGAAAATACTTCTTTTCCCTGCAAAGGAACAGAATACTTATGCTAAATCCATGAAATCGTGTGTTTCGGCCAATCCATCATACACTTGCCTTCACAAGGTATAGATTTATTAACGAGAGCTAAACATTTCTTGCACAATGGCGCCTTGAGTAAAGTCATACTTGCATCAAAGCTCTCTGAAATGTGCCCACCACATGGGAGCTGGAACAATGATGGACAAGGAACAACACCAATGGCTCACTTTTTTTTTCCCCTACAGCAACTAAAACAACAACTGAGAGACTGTCTCTGAGCACAGACAACCAGATTCTCCATTCAACTGCTCATGCATATGTGAAAGTAAATTCACTGTCTCAGAAAACAAAAAGGAAAAACTATCTGGTTTACACTAGTGTAACTGAGAAGAGAATCTGGCCCTTTGACAACTGGCTGGCATACACAAGATTTAAGCATTTTCCATGTCTGGAACTAGATCTCCTCTTTCACCGGTATCGAGGGGCCTTTAACCTACATACTGTAACTTAACAATAGCAGATGAAAAGAGAACATACTCCCTTATACAAGAGGGTTCACCCTGCTTTCAGTAGAACCATAGCTATTTCATAAATCCATGTAAGAAACTAATCCTAATTCACCGAGAGTAAATCTAATAAAAGCAGAATGGTTTCCAGAAGGATCTCACGGAAGTGGAATCTGTCAAGGTAACTTTTGTCTTTCTCTTTTTCTGTCCTGCACTTTTGATTTATATCTTTACATTTAAATGCTCAGGAAGGCAACAGAAGAGATTGATACAGTAGTGTGCAGAGGCTGCAATTGGGCAATTCCTTCCATATGAGCAATCAAATTAGTTCTGTTTTGGATATTTTGCTTCTTTCATTCAGGAGAAACTGACTTCTGGTGAGCTTTTTTTTTATTTATGTCAGATAAGCCACGTGAAAACTGGTCCAAAGTATTGTGATGAGGCTATATATCTCAGGAAGGAATGCTCACACTGGCCAGAATTTACATGTGAAGTCATCCCTATCATTCTTGCTAGGGTAAACTCTTCTAAAGGAAAACTGAGCATCTCCTCACACAAAGGAAACCTGTCTGTGTAACAATGAGATCAACGTTTAAAACAACCCTACTGAAAGGCAATAGCTCTCTTTCTTCCCTGAGGAACATCATTCCAAACCCACCTGGACGAGTTCCTGTGTGACCTACTCTAGGTGGTCCTGCTCTGTCAGGAGGCTCAACTGGATGATCTTTTGAGGTCCATTCCAGCCCTTAAGATCCTGTGATTCTGTGGTTGTTTACCATGCAGGAAGGCCTCAATCTTACTGATAAAATTAGCTATTAAGGCTTTAGATTGATAAGATAAAGAACTTACCAAAAGGGTAATTATCTGACAATAAACACATGTTGCAGGGCTTTGGAGTTTACCTAATTAAGGCCAATGAACAAATAACTGCAAGGATGTATAATTGAAATGGCTCATATTCAAACCAGAGATAGACTTGAAATATTTGCCTAACATACTTAGATATCCCCAGAGCATTGTGGGTTTTGTGGCGAAGACCAAACTAGGTCATTTGCTTTTTTCTCTTAGTGCTTCATTCTCTTTAATTGCTTCTTTAAAAAAAAAAAAAAAAGCCATTCTTGGTTTTGTTTGGATGCAATGTCCAAAATTTACCACGACAACACTGAGAAATGGAACGCTGTTCCTGGCAGCTGAATGAGTCACGTGAGACAAGGGAAAGACCAAACAGTACCAGATTTTCTCAAACAAGTGAAAATCATCTGTGCTAGAACAGACCATGAAAGCCCTCCACCGAGAGAAAATCACTAACTCCAAAAGTGACAGCACAGCAAAGCCATGTACTGAAGGGACCTAGGTGGGATCTGCTTTGGCAGGGGAGTTAGACTAGATGATCTCTACAGGTACCTTCCAACCCTTATGATTCTATGATTCTACAACACTGTACCCATAGTCAGCAACCCCGTCCACATAACTGGTGCTGAATAACCTCCATTGCTGTATAGCTGGAGTGACTTTCATAACTTCTATACAGGTAGTAATTTAAGAGCATCAAGAGAGATGCACAGCACGATGCTACATGCTTGAGGGCTCTAATGAATGAATTGAATGCTTCAAAACACAATTTTCAAAACGATTCATGAGCATACAGCATTTTCAACAACAAAATAATCAACACTCTCCCAAAGATTTTAATGCCTGTTACAGCATTCTGTATTGTGAGTGGGAAGGCTTGTCTTAATCCTACAACACCAAGCCTCAGGGACAAAAAAGAAGCATAAAGACCAGAAAATAGATAGTATAGTTTTTCTTGCAACTCCTACAAGGTAAGTCCAATTATGGGATCATGGAGACAGTTTCCTATGCCTTGTGAAAAAAATACAGCTTCTCTTTTAATTTCAATGAACCACTATTAGAAGGGATGAGTTTAGGACTCAATTTTCCCACCATGGACACAACTTAAGAGATGAAAAACCACTTTAGAATGAGACTTGTGTGATTAACCATTACAGCCATAAATAGATCTTACCTAAACATAATACTGTTATTATCACTTAGATCTCCAAGCTCATAGCAAGGTATCCTAAACATGGACTTCCAGATCTTGGTTTGGAGGTCCAAAAAAGGGAACGTTGGCATTTTTTATTGACATCTTTAGCAGTCATTTGTACCCTCTGGTCCATAACAAAGGTCTAGGCATTTGGGCTTCCTGCCATGTGAAAAAACAAAGTTCTGCACATTATGAGACCTTTGCAGTAATTTCTAGTTCAGTACAAGACTTTCAATAACGTTTGACTGTGACTTTTAAATCACACAAACATGAGGTGGTCCCAGATTGTCCAACTACGACTCTTTATGCAGGTAAATGTACACTGTCACAAAGCTTTGAAAACTCTTTTTATTGCAAGCTAAGTTTTATCCTGTGGATTTTTGGAAGTTATCTCTGTGTTTTGATTTCATCTTTGTGTGATATCAATACTGTGCACCATTAAGTTTCTTTCCTGGGGTAGAAAGTGGCAAGAAACTCCTTAGAGCTGAAGAGCCTCAGAGCAGTGCATTAAGGTCCTGAATTTTTAACTTGTTCCATGAATTATCTGAGTCTTCTGCAATGCACTGCTAGCAAATGCAGGATGGCACTGAAGAAAAAAACTACATAAATTTGAGTTATTAAATAGAATCAGTATCACACAGAAAAGTTACTAAAAATGTTCAAATGTAATTATGCAGCTCTTTAAGCCTGTTGGGCAGCGCATGAGCTCAAGCATAGTGACTTTCAGTACAACCGTTTTCACGCACAATTTCTTTGGTTCATTTAGACTGGCAAAGAACAGCAACAATTCTTTCTCCAAAGCATCGAGACAAGAGGTCTCCAAGTCTCTTACTGCTGTTTGTCCTTACCTGAGGACTGGAGGGGTTAACAAACAGCACTAAATTTTCACTGCTGACTTCAATAATTCCTATCTCATACTACATTCCAAGTTCACCCTAAGTCACTGTAACAGTTAGAACCTATTCACATTTTAAGGCCTGTTTCATACAGCTGGTAGAAACTTGGCTTCATTGTTTTATAATGGTTGTACAACTATCTTAATAAAACCGCAGTAAATGAGAGCTAAAGATTCTTTATTAGACGGCAGACCATACCGTAAAGTGAGAGCCAAATGAAGACCCAAATTGTCCTACGTTTGTGGATTAAAACCAAAGTGGCAGATCCTCTGCCTGTTTGGAAATAGACATAGGTGATACAAATCTATAAAAGACTTGGGTTAAACCCAACAGTATTCAATCATATTAAAATAAAATAGAAGGGTCTCTTTTCTCTAAGCTTTTTTGAACCGTCTTACAAAAACCTCTAACAGAAACACTTATTTCTTTACTTTCACATCGATGTATGGCTGAAGACAGAAGGTCTAAGAAAACTTGTAAAGTAAAACGACCCAGCTAGTGAAATAAATTGTGGAATATCAACCTTAAAAACTCGTGAAAGATAAATATAATCCATCTGTGTCTTTCTAATAAATACTGGACCTTAAGTGTTGGCTACATCTACATTTGTTATTTCATGTTCAATTTATTTTTAAAACAAGTTATTTGGATTGCATTTTATTTCTGTTCTGCAGAATTTTTTCTTGTAGACTACACACTATTTCCAAAGAGCTAATGGGTAGAGTTGGCATCATTGAATAAAGAAGCATGGTTAATTTGGTATGAGTCTAAAACAATTTGAAAATATTTCAGTAGTTTAGAGAACTGTAACCTTTTCACCTTCAAGCATGTGGCTGGATAAGCTTCTCATATTTTATTTTTTAATGATACTTTAAAGGTAATCTTGGACTCCAACAGACAGACTAAGAATGCGGTAACAATACATTTTTCACTGCTAAAATGGCTTGCAATGTTATGTAGCTTAGATTTCCAGCAGAGCCCTTCACAACATTTTTTGAAGTTAGCAAGTATGGCTGAGATTCAGGAAAACACATGCCATGTGTGTAGGTTCCAGTTACTCCACAGCCTTAGCTGATGTTCTCTCTGAGTTAGGCTGTAGATGTGTAAGAATATAACCATTTTAGGCAACAGTGAAAAGACTGTCAGAGAAATAGCTGTCATTCTTCACTACATTTAGGTTTGGAACTCAACACTCCTGGTTTCCTATTCAGATCTCAAGCCTCTAAATCATCACAGAATCACAGAATGGTTTGGATTGGAAGGGACCTTTAAGATCATACAGTTACAACCCTCCTTTCATAGGCAGGGACATCTTCCACTATACCAGGCTGCTCAATCACCCAAGCAGCCTGGCCTTGAACTCTTCAGCCACGGGGCAGCCATAATCTCTGTGGGCAACCTGTTCCAGTGCCTCATCCATCTCACAGGCAAGAATTACCTTATATCTAATCTAAATCTACTCTTTTTCAGTTTAAAGCCATTACCCCATGTCCTGTCACCACACATCCTTGTAAAAAGTCCCTCTCCAGCTTTCTTGCAGGTCCCTTCAGGGACTGGAAGGTGGCTACAAGGGCTCCCTGGAGCCTTGTCCAGGTTGAACAACCTCAACCCTTTCAGCCTGTCTTCATAGGAGCAGTCCTCCAGCCCTCTTGACCATCTTCACAGGCCCTCCTCTGGACTTACTCCAACAGGTCTATGTCCCTCTTCTGTTGGGAACTCCAGAGGTGACTGCAGTACTACAAGTAAGGGCTCATGAGAGTGGAGCAGAGGGGCAGAATCTCCTCCTGCCCTGCTGCCCCCAAACACAGCTGAGAGCAGAGTGAAAATTACCATTGCCCTTTTTTGTGGCAATTGGGACAAAACCTTTTGCAGCCTGATGAAATACAGATCTTGTCATTACATTCATTGTTACAGAGTCTCTTCAGCTTGGAATTACCTTTTGCCTGTTGCCAAGCAATCTGAAAAATATTGTTCTCTGCACATCTGGCCTTTTCTGCACTCAGTTATCCTTCCTTAGAGCTTAGATTTTAGTAACAAGGGGAAAAGAAATTAAAATAAATGTTTTAGGAAAATATTAAGTTCAACAAACATTATTTTAATTAAAAGGAAATCCTAAACCACTCCTAATGGGTACCTGGAGAATATAAGCTCAATGTAATGAAATTTGATGTATTTCTTTTTCTTTTAAGAATGTCATATTTGGAATAGGTTTAACTTTCAGTATTTCTGATAGGTAGAATATATTGTCACGATTCTCCTTATCTTGCCAAAGACGGGAGACCAGAGGTGACTCTGCCACCTTATGATTAAAGTGTTCAATGGAGATGCAAACACAGTCATTAACTCCATTCTCCTTTCCCTCTTCTCCACTCAATTCTAAGTTTAGTTTGAAACCCTCTCTTCCACTGCCATCTTTAACCTTCTCCCACCTGTGCCTCACCTTTCAGTACCAAATCCATTGTACTATTTAGATGCACAAGACTAGCTGAAGCTAGTCACTGTATCTGGATACCAGACAACTGCATTTTTCAATGTGAGCAGCACACATAACAGACAGAAGCTGCTGTCAGTCTATCTGGTTTAAATTCCCTGCTCTCACACATCAGATTGATCCACCACCTGTGCTCCCAGAGACTAGCTGAACCAGGATGAATCAATCCACACCCCCTGAATAACTGTTACTGTGCATATTGGTGTACGGTATAATGTGTATAAATGCTACACCATTTTGGGTTATGGACACATTCACCTGCCTTTGTCCTCTTTGACTTGTTTTGAGGGCTGTAAATAGACACTACCAGGGTTTTCACAGCAGCCTGTAGTTAGATGGGGCCAGTAGGTTAAAAGAACTGCAGAGTGACTCTTTCAAAACAGAAATTCACACATTTTGTTATGAGGGTACATTAATTGTTCCTATTGTTAACATGTTTTCATCATCGACTATATGACTCCACTGAGAAGACAGGATCTTTCCATACATGCACAGATTGAGAAAATCTATTCCTTTTAGTTTTTAACTCTAAGTCATTTGATTCACTAATAGACAGAGTATGCCTACTACAAACTGCATGTGGCTTATTGCTTTCCCATTTGCTTATTAAACCCTGAACTTTTAAACTCCCAGATCTCCATTCCCCTCTATTTTACTTAGTCCATTTAGTCTCTCTTTTCCATGGAAGTTCTAGCCAGCAGACCATGTAAAGTCTCCTCAGGGGTATATGCTCTCCTAAACATATGAAATACAAGGATGTGCAGGGTCTGAGAAGCTGGGGTTTTGCCATATGGCACCTTGCATGTGTCTTGTGTAAACATATATGTCTCTGTGTCCCAAGAAGGAATTTTATGTCTGCCTGGCTCAGTACACTATACATATTAAAAAGGAAGAAACCCACCACCCATTCTTACAACAGAGCAGAACAAAAATTATTTCCATTTCAAGATGTTGGGCTCAAAGATTTAGAAGCTTGGAAGTGTCACAAAGTCAGTACAAGCCACAAAAGCTAACTGCTACAAAGACAATCACTGGAGAGCACACAGGATTATGGCAGAAATGGTAAACTTTAAACAGAGGGAAATAGTAACTAAAAAGCATTTTGTTCTTTTCCATGCAAGCTAGACAGAGGAAAGCATCTGGTGGGATATGGATGCACATCATCTAGTCTAAAGGACCTAATTCTGATGCATGTATTTGGAAACCAGTCTTCTCACAAAGACAGAAAATGACTCACAATAAGAATCAAAATGCAATGGAAGTCTAGGGGGGTGGGAATGTTCCAACATGTAAAGAGCTTTCAGCTCTGGATTGTTCTCCATTTGCTGGCCCTCCAAAAAGTGCAAAATAAGTTCCTTTCTCATGAGAGGCTTCATGAGTCTCTCTTCTCTACTGCTATCTTGGTTCCTAGCTCGCTTCAGGAGCTTCTTCCAGATGTTTCTTCCTGGTTCTTTATATATCAGAGTGATGAAAATCTACAGTGAAAAGGCAACTTGCATTGTTTTCTCCATTCTCTTATTAGAAAGAAAACATCTTCACATACACAACCTCTAGACTCACTGCAGATGTCTCACACTTACCAAGTAACCTACATCCTTTATCAAGCTCTTTGTGCTATAGTGTAAAACATTTCCTTACAATGAAAACTCAAATTGCTTCCACAAATAGGCAATCATTTCACCTACAGAGTCTTCTTGATCACTTAACACTTGACGTCCAATACAGTAATGGCTTCTTTGCAGCTTAGAATTAACACTGCCAGAAAGAAAATTCAAGACAAACAAACAGTTTCCCCAATATATGCTGAAACAGCCTAGCGCTGCTACTTTTCATTTGCTGTTTTCATTGTTTGACATTTCTTTCTGCCAGGATTTTGGCATTATTTCAAGGCTTGATTTGAAATATATTTAACACCAAGTGATTCGCAATGTTGTTTTCTATTTTACCAGAAATATGCTTGGGACTAATTGTATTTAAATAGAATTTACTCTTCTGCACTCACTGCCAGTGAATGGACCTCTTGCAGGCTCTCCACAACAGAGTGCACTTCTTAAACTTATGCAAGACTGAGAATAGCAGTTATAACTGCAGTCTTAGGATTGTACACATACACAACGCATGTTAAACATGAACCTTCTTGTCAGCACCAATAAGAACAGTCTCCTGAAGGACAGTGTCAAACATGTAAGTGATTGGTGCAACGAACATCTACGTGCCGTGTAAGATAGTAAGACAAAACTCTCTCCTATGACTTAAATATTTAAGTCTTATGACCTGGATTTCTTGTTGCATTAAACTGCCTTCTGCAAAATACCTAGAAATCTCAGTATAGAATTTACCAAACACACCCATAGCTAAAGGTTGCTTCCACCAAAGTTCCATTCCTTTATAATTCAACTTAGCAGCAAAAAATACTAAACAAAAACTCTCAGGAAAGTGCAAATACCTGCACACTGTTCAGATGCTACTATTACAGCATTCTCGAAACACTAATTAAGGCTAATTCTTCAGATTTACAGTACTGTTTCTGCTGACTATTCCTACCGTCAAGAATACATGAAGGGCATGAAATCATTCTAACATCCTGATCTAATCGATCCAGTGAAACTGAGAGTAATTCATTTATCATATTGTCTCTGGGTTCAGTTCTGTTCTTATCTGGTTGTCAATCAGAGTCACTGCCAGAGGCAGAGAAATAACACCACTACAAACTAGAAGGTGCAAAGATCAGATAAGACTTCTAGAACTGAGTAGCTAAAGATGTACATTGGAAGTATGAACTCTAATATCTCCAGTTTAAAAAAAAGCTTCCAGTACTCAATTAGATACAAATACTGCAGCCAGCAACTTCATAAATATTGTCATTATTTATCTGTTGCAAATAGGTAAAGTGTGATCAAAAGGCATGCAAGGTTCCCTAAATGTCAGGACCAAAGAGGCAGAAACATGCCCTATAAGAACTACTTCTATGTGAGAAATGGAGCCCCTGTGGTGAACTGACCGACTTTTTGAATAGCAGGCATTGCACAGGATACATAGCAACTTTCAAAGAACACATAGTTTACAGGCTGTACCCAGAAAGAATGCCAGTGTGATCGATGCACTGTATTTTCTGAGGGATATCTGCATCTAGTTTAACCACACATTGTTGGATCTAGAGTGTATCTTTTAGAAAGACATCAAGAAAGTGGAATCTTTAAATGGTGGAGAATTGCTTCTTTGGCAGTTTGTTCCATGTTCTCAGCATGAATTTTATATAGCTTGAACTTGTTTGACTTCAGCTTCCACTGGATCTTATTATGCCCTTCTGTGCTAGACTAAAACACAAGACATACCTGATACTTTCTGCCTCTGTAGATAACTTACACTTTGTTTCTAACTTTTCTTCAGTGGCTAACTGGCTTTCTTCATTTTCTCATGGTACTGTACATCCTCTGGATCACTAATCATTTGTGTCAATCTTCTCTTAAACACAGACTGTTTTTCCAAGGAAACTTGTTGAATTGTCAACACTAGAATAGTTTCGTACTAGAATCATTAATAGTGTGAGACATCAGTGGTTATTTTTCTTACTTCTGCCTGATATGTGCCCAAATACAGCTTTCTTAATTATTTTATTATTATTCTCTATGTAGCATCAGAATAGGAACCCTTGTTCAGCCAGCAAATTCTTCATGTTTTACCTGAGGCTGCCTGATGCTCTCAGAGTTTGGGGGAAGGGAAAAGGATGGTTATCTGGTGTAGTGTGTGCATGACTTTGATACAAGAGTCTGCTAAGAAACAGCATAAAGTCACCAAATTATACTACTGTGCCTCCAAACTTAATGACCAGAATGAGTTCTGCTGTCGATGGGCCTAACTCAATAGGCACCACTGAAAACAATGGAGTCCCCCAGTGTGTGACCGAAAAAGAAATAACAACTTTTTAAGGAATGTAGCAACTGCAGAAGCTCAGTAACCACTTATGAAACTGAGGGGGGAAAACCAGCCATTTGAATTTTTTGTTTACATGCAAAACGGGTTCCAGCAATAGAGCCAGTGAGTGTGAGATTTCTGCTGTTTCAATTAAGCTTCTCTTAAGTTTGCCTTGTTTGGTTTAGCACAAGTTCTGCAGAATACAGCTGAACTCTATGGCTGGTTTGCAAAAGACAGCAGAGAGGGAGTAACTGAAGCCATTTAAAAAATAAAGGAGCTGGAAGTTGAATGTGTGTGTCATCCAAGCCCCACGCTAAGTCATGGCCTTTTACAGCTAAAATGATTGCCGACAAGAGTAGAGCACAGCTCACAAAAATCCACATTTACCTGGCAGAAATCCATGTGTTCCTAAGCATGCTGACTAAGAAATTAGCTGAGATGAAAGGGGAGGAATGCAACCTCTTGAAGTTCATAAAAAGAGAAAACCAAGGAATTTTTCCTTCTCATTGTCATAGCCCTTCATTTGCACGGATCCTGATGGCCAGCAAGAGGGAAAAGATAAGAGCAGCACAGCTCCAAAATCACTGCTTGTGGTATGACAGAAGCAACTATCATGCATTATTTGCACTGTAAATTATCATCAGTAGTTTTCCAAAAAGAAAAGCAAGGGAAGAAGAGACTAGCAACAGCAAAGCTGGGCCACCTCAGAGCAACGCTGCAGGCAAGTCGAAGTTGGTGTGGCTCCTCATGCTCCAAGATAACCTCCCAGGGGCATTCCCCACCCGCAGTAAGAAAGCCTGCCTACAGAGAATGTATCAGCCTGAGCCCAGGGCTAAGCTGGCTGAAATCAGAACCATCAGGCAAGCCCAGATGACAGGCGCTGTGTTGTCAGCCCCATGCATACGCTTAGAAAGCACAAAACTCTACAGCAACACTTGTATGTGTGCTGCAGCAACTAGGCCCACACAAGCAAGAGTGGCTTCTTGAAGCTCAGGTCTCCATCCACTGTTCATCAGTGCATTTTCCTCTATTCAGTCAGTGTGGAAAAGCAAGGTATCCTGTTTCTGTGCAACTGAATCCCAGTCATGTATATACACCTAATGACTGGTTACACCACACATAATGAAGAGTCACGTTTTGCTAACTGCACAGAAAATAAATAAGCAAAAAAGGAAAACAATTACTGGCTTTGGTAGGAATCTCTCTTTACTTTCCTTCTCAGACCCTTGATGCTCCGCCTGCTATGCATTATAGTTACTGTTAGGAACACGTATTACCTGCTCTAGTTTTGCTTTCCCTTTAATGTCCACTGGTATTTTTTAACTTACTTTGCTGAAGAACATCCATCCAGCAGAGGCCAAAGTATCAGAATCACTGTGGTCAGATCCTTCCTCACACTCTCCTGACTGAGGTGCAGCCATGGCAAAGAAGCTATCCCAAGCTGTTACCTCTGAGACACAAGTAGCATTTGTGTAGAGCAGAGAATATTCCTGCACAGGAATAACCAAAAATACAACTCCTGTCTCAGAAAGTTCACAGCCTGAAGACTGACAGATATAAGCAGCAGACCACAATGGAATGATGAGCTAGTGCCATTCAGTACAGCAGCGGTGGCCTTGGCACAACTAGCTTAAAGTTTCTACATCTTTTGTCTGCATGATGGGCCGAACACAGCACGTCAAACATCTTGACATGCAGCAGATACAATTGCAGCGCTGGGCTTAAGTTGTGGTAGTAAAGATCAGCACTTCGTGGCTGGCAAAAAAGAAAGTGAGGAAGGGGTGAAACCGTGAGAAGAGGCAGGGAGAAAGCTGGCATACACCCCCCTATCATGTTCTGCCCCTGCAACCCATGCTCACTTGTGTATCAGTGCTTTCAGTAAACAAGGAAAACAAGTACCTCCTAAACATTCTGTAATCTGGTGATCTGTGTCTCCCTCTACAATCTAAGGCAAGTCTTGTGTCACAGCAATGTCTCCTGAGGTGACACAGTGGCCTGTACAGCCCTGTGTGGGTCTTCTCTTCCAGGGAAGACATAGCTAATCAGTTGTGTCAGTCACAGTTGGACATGGACATTTCATATGGAGGGGTGGAAATAGAAGGGAAAAAAAAGAAAAAAAAAATAAAAGGAGAGACAATGCTGACAAGTGGCTGGTGGGCAAAATAACTCCAGTCAGAGTACTTGTGTTCTTATAAAAAACTTTTGACAAACCCCAGCATCTGGTAGTTCAGCTGTGGGTTTCCGCTGTTTATTTTTCTATTCTCATCCCTATGCACTGCCTGTGCCTGGCTCTGTTAAGCATTCCAAGTGCTACAGAGCATAATTGAAAGAATAAAAACCTCAGGCTCCGCATCAGGCACGTACAGAAAACAAAAATGAAACTGCTTAAATCCTTCCTTACATTGATGAGAACCCAGACAACAATACCCTAGCGTCACGTCAGACAGGTCTGAGGCAAATGCAACCCATGTCAACCTCAGTAGACTTCTCTGAATTGGTGATTGCACACATGAATAGGTTACTCTTATTTTAACTAACGGGAAGCATGACCAGCTCTTGCAACACACAGGGAGAAGCAGTTACTCTGCTGAGCTGTCCAGAGAATGGATCCTGTTCTGTCCTCTTAAATTCAAAGAGCTTAGTTCTTTCTCTATTTCTCTCCTCCTTCACCTTCACACCGATAATCTCAATTACAAAACCAAATATAATCATCCTGCCTGAGCTGATAATTGTCTGTCTACTACCACTTAAAAATTGAGTCTATGACATCGCTTCATGGATGGTAAGTTATTAAAGGCAGCTCCATGCAGCTAAAAAACAGACCACTGCACCTTCAGTCTGCTTCTTCCTTTCACTCATACTCTGAACAGTCCCTGCCATGAGGTCTTCATAACATAGGCTTCATCTCTGACTTGGAACTCTCAACCCTCATTTCACTTCCAAGCCTTTCAGCAAAATATTCCTAAAGCAAGGCCCCTTTGATCTACTCACTGCCCAGAACATCCATCCAGCTCTCATTACCCTGTGTTTCTGTTACTATTACATCCCCTCATGCGACCTTTACTCATGTAATATCCCCCTACTGATAATTAACCCAAACAGTGCAGGAAAAAAATGAATAGCTGTGAAAGCAGAGATGAAAAAATGCAAGTGAAGAAAGGCTGTTGTCCTGACAAAAACAAGCCTATGCAGCTATGACTAAAAGCTGATTTACAAATATCTAAAGGGTGGGTGTCAGGAGGTTGGGGCATCCCTTTTTTCTATTGTAGCTAGCAACAGGACAAGGGGTAATGGGATAAAGCTGGAACACAAAAATCTCCATTTAAATAAAGGAAAAAGCTATTTTACTGTAAAGGTGATGGAGCAGTGGCACAGGCTGCCCGGCGGGAGTGGAGTCTCCTTCCTTGGAGGTCTTCAAGACCCACCTGGACAAGTTCCTGTGCGACCTGATCTAGGTTAACCTGCTTCTGCAGGGGGGTTGGACTTGATGATCTCTAGAGGTCCCTTCTAAAAGCCACAAGGAATACAGGGGTACTGTGAGTTGTATGTGCACTTGATGAAGATTTCTCTCTCACAACACTGTTGTAGGACTCACCACCTGGGCCAAGCTCTCCTTTGCCATACCAGCCCCTCCACCTGCAATGCACTATTTTCCCACTATTCCAACTCCATAGCTCAGAGTTGGGAAGGACGCAGTAGTCAATGCCTGAAAAAGAGAGTCTGGAGAGAACCCCAAAGTTGAGGCTTGTCTCCTTTTTGACAGAGAAGTAAAACTTTTACCAGCTCCAGAGGTGACCTACATGGTGAGGTGTCTGTGCGAAGCCTGAGGGGCTGGGAATGTCACATGCTGAGGAATGCATTATCTCTCAAAGTCATTTTTAAAAAATCTTTTGAGAAATGGTGTATCTTTCAGTTTGGGGAAACCATTATTCTGCATCTAATCAGCAGGCCACACCGGAGCTGTTAACTGCAGTTGGTGATAATCACAGGAGAATTTTATCCAGTGACAGTTCATTTTCTGTAATTATTAATCTGTTCTTATAGAAGTTACCTAAATGCTGTGCTAACAGCTACAATGAGAACATTCCCAATGCCAACTCTCAAATTGTTTTCACTTTGAGAGATGCATAATATTGAAAGCAGATGTACCAAATTGAACCTTTTCTTTGCAATGTACTGTAAATGTTTTAAAAATGTGATCTGGTACAATGCATGTCAAACCATCAAATTCAAGGTAAAAAATGCTGCCAAAAACACAAGACAAATGAAGTTTAAAATCATTTTTGACAGATTAAATCGAGATGCTTTGCCATAAATCAGATGGCCAGCCTCTAGGAAGTTAATAATGAACGTGTCTTTTCTTCATATTTATTATCCCAAAGATATACAGAAAAACAGCCCAACATCAAAAGCAAATTTATACCTCAGTGTCTAAAATACTTCACCCGAGTAGCTGTGAAAGTATGAGCAAGTTCATCTCCCACTATTTGCTTGTTCTGAAGACAGATGAAAGACTAATATTTGTATGTAAGACACACAACTCGCCAGTGTTCAGAATCGTTGCCTAAAATAAACACTTGAGCCTAGTGCATTCTCAAAAATGTGACTCCACATTTGCAAACCAGTGGCTATTTGAATTTTTTTTAAACATTTGTTGTAAGTAAATCAGTGTCTGTTTCAATTGGGTTTTGGTAAAATTATTTTGCTTGTAAAATCTTGTTCTACCTTCTGTGCAATCTAGTTGGTTATATTGGGTTAATTTCTTCACATGTAAAACGATGCATGCAAATAAACTCAAACCAAAACAAAGAAGGCAGAGTAAAATGTTTTCCAAGCTTTGCAATAGAGTGCTTACAGTGTTTATACAAATAGTAAAGTCTGGCTAAAACAAGCATCTGACAGCTCTGTGTTGCTTTCAGACACATGACTCCTATTTGCCATTTATTCCATGTAGGCAGAACTGGGTGCCCAGGCAGAGCCCCAGTGAAATCCCTGGGGCAATGCATGAATGCAAAGTTTTGCTTGCACACATGCCATTGCTAGATTAGATCTTGTGTGTTGTGCACTCGGTTCCCAGCTCACTCAACACGCTCCCACTGAAGCTGGACAAATCTACATATAAACTGTCCTAGAGGAATTAGTAACTACAGAATACATAATAAACAAAGGCCTAAGAATTTTGTGCACTAAAACACAACTTTCACCTCCTGGCTTTTTTTGTTTTAAAAACTATATTCCGCAAACTGCTGGCAAGTATTCTCCTTGGACATCAACAAGATCCCTAAAGACAGCAAGGTCTAGCCAAAATGCAGCACCTGACAGTAAACTCAGCAAGGATTAAGTTAGGAAGTCTTTGCAGGTTGCAGGAGAAATAGCTGTCACAGCAGCCTCCTAAGTTGTCAAATCTGGAGGGAGAAGACTGGATTTGCACATACATCTGTAAACATGTAAGTGCCAATACAAACATTAGCACGAATTCAAAATACTCTGTAGAGACTAATACCATTACAGTAATCTAGACATATGGGGAAATAAAATTCTCTTCAAATGCATTTTATACTGATTAATGAAAATGGTTCTGCTATTTCTCTCAAAGCACTATTCCAAATTTCAGTTCACCTGTGAAATAAAATCAGGAATAATCATTAAATCTCACCAGGCTGTCTTTGAAAGCATAGCTTTTCCTTAAAATGGGAAACATTTTCTTTCAGCTGCTTAAGATTGCAGCATCCCTCCTAAGTGATCTCATACATTAGTTACTCTTAGTTAATTTTTATAAACATGACCATTTATAAAAGAACACATATGCAGCAGCTTGATTTCACCATCACACAGCTGAGAGAATGGCCAGAGCCTGATTTCATAACCACACAGCTGAGAGACTGGCCAGAACACAATGGGGTGGGCAGTTCTCCCGTGACTGTGAGGTGACACTCTGCCCTCACCCTGCCCTGTCTTCAGCCACATACAGCAGTGAGAAGTCTCTCACCAAAATGTGAGTCCAAGATCCTATACAAAGTCATCCACAGCCAATGTCTACTAAATATAACACTTTGCTTTGACGCCGAAATAAGAAGTGTTGGTTCTGCTCCCAGCATAGGGCACTCCACTGATTACCTCAAATCAGTATGCACCATCACCAGCTCTGGTAATTACTGCCAAAATCTCCTAATCCAGAGATATTAGCATTTAAATAACAGACACTTGAGTTTTAATCCTATCACACACATCTCAGTATAAGTTCCTTTGGAATCCAACAAAATGCCTGGAGGCTTGTGAAATTCACTACATAAATCATCTGGAAGAAGGGGGAAAATACAGAGACAAGCAGAACTTGTTTTCTTTGTAAAACAGTATTGTCCATAGTTGGTGGTACCACATTCTTTTAGAATATTATATTTGCGTGAAAACTAGGATTTTAATCAATTCAAGGTTTTCCTTTGTGAGTTCTTATCTTACAAGACAATTTATGTTATTTTATAGATCACTGAACTGCTGTTCACAAAACCAACCCTAAACAATATGCTTTGTAAAACAAAGAGAAAGCTCAAAGCAATTCTCTCACTGCAAAATCCTGTACCTTGCTTGTTAAGTGGTGCAAGTACACTAGAGCACAAGAAAGGGCCCCATTTCACTAGTATCAAAATTGTTTTGCAACACTGAAACCTCCTCAATGCGGTTGGTTTAAGCTATTTTATAGATAGAGCAGTCAAATGCAAAACTGGGAGCAAGAAGTGTTCCTTCTATAAACACTGTTGCTTAGAAACCTGTATTTTTAATAACGTAGCACTTTAAACTCAGTGTGGCCTGTCAGTATGGGATTTCAGCACAAGACAAGAAGGTATTTTGAGGCCAGTTTCCTAATTTACACTGTACCACAGTTGTCCTTCATAGCAATTCAGTGACATGATCGATTGGGATAAGGAGACAGGAAACTCGGCACTTGTTCATTATTCACATTGCCATAGTGTCTGAAATCTCTCATCCTAAAGTAAAATTCCTTTTGCTACTGATGCACAAATCCAAAAGAGGACAAATAAGTCTTGCAATGAGACATTTTAAATGTACAGGAGACCAAAAAAGATACAAGGGGACAATGCATTTGAAAGCTAACATATTCTACAGAAAAGTTAAAAGATAAAAAATAAATAGAACAGAAAAAGTGAGTGTCATTCTTTGTTTTTGCCAGAATCGATACATTTGCTTAAAATACATCCTGTTAGAAAAAAATAAACCACATCAATGTAGCTACTTTCTCTGCTAAGTGGTACCTAACAGCTTACAGGATGATGCTGAAGCAGTGCACATCTGTACTTAGTACCTTAATTGGTTCTCATTATCTGCATCCTGCTGTACTGCTTCCTTGCCTGTTAAGAGTTTTAGAGACAATAGTTTTATTTAGAGGACCCTAGAAGAGTTGCTTGGGTTCAAGCAGGTAAGGTTGTACTAAGGGAAAAGTAATTTCTCAGAACAATCTCTTTATTTTTTTTTGAGCTATGCAAACATGTGGAAATGGGATTTATATTGGTAGTGAATTTTTACAAACCAAGACGCTGGACAAAATTCCCTCTGAAAGACATGAATGTGAGGCAGAATCAAGGACTAAATCCTGGGCTCTCACAGATTTAATCATCCATTTTTTTATAAGAAACTAATTATGAACAGTAATTAAAAACACTTAGTGAACCAAATCCTGAGCTTGCAGCCAAAATCTTCTTTGAAGTCTACAAACTTTTTACCTAAGAAACAACCAAATCAGGAAGAAGTATGGGCACTGGGATTTCACTCTTTAGTTTTACCTAGATTGTACCTATTTTAATTGCCACTATTTTCCCTCTGGCACTTCCACCCATCACAGAACACTGGTCACATCCCAGCAACATTACTTCACGTCCCTGTAATCTCTCTGTTCAGCTGGCTAACAGGTTGTGCTTATGTAGAAATACACCATCCCTAGCCCTAAAGGATGCACTGTTCTTGCAAGGATAAGCTCAGCTCTACCTATAAATGTCCCTTCTCCCCGTTTCAAAGAGATGGCAAGTTTTGCTGTCTTGCCAGGAAAACATTACGTCTGAAAGCTGACACTAAGTATGACCCTGACCCTCTAAGGCATGTTACATCTTGTTCTCCAGCCATCATGTTTTAATGTCTATTGTGTAATTCCACAACAGTGATGCTTTCAGAAGATACCAAAGGCCACAGTTTTATTGCAATGTGACGTCCAGAGAATTCAATGGTGGGGCCTCATTTTAAACCAAACAATACACTTTTACATATAGTTTACTGGATTTAGCAGAGCTACCCTAATCTCCCATAAGTGAACAGTGTGGCGTGGACATTTCTAAGCATTTCACTGCCAAAACCTTCCTAACGATTCTCCACTAAGGCATTAGTGTTTATTCTAACAGAACTATGCAAAAAAATCTGCAAGGCCAAGTCTGTATTAATTATATAGCAACAACAGTCATTACCAACATAGTTTGGTTTAAATTCTCTCTACTGCTGTAGTGCTTGAGGTTGCTCTATTGATTCCATAATAAGGATGCTGAAAGTTTACACTCAGTCAAGGCAGCTCTCACACATTATCAGGCTACTCTTAAGAGTAAGGTTAATTGATTTACCTGAATCTAAGCTTTTCATTAAGTTTACAGATTCACTCAGTGATCTGAGTAAAGTTTGTATGGCGATTGCCTTTTACTGAAAGCAAGTAACAACAATGAACTTGTTGATAAATGTAACAAAACGCAAAACAAAAAGAGCACATCCTTCCAGAAATTAAGGTGGTTTTTTTTACCTTAGTTTTTCATCTTGCCAACATTTTGACTAGCTTGGATAACTCTGAAGATTACTTTTTTATTAACTCAGTTGAAGTTCAGCAGAGACCCGGATTTTTTTTAACATTCAATATTTTTTTTAAAGATACTTTATGTGGAGAAAAATGACTGCTAATTCCCCAAAGGTTTTTTAAATCTTCAGAACCACTCATAATTCTTTGTCAAAGCCAACGGAGCCAGAAATTTCCATGGGTGCATCAGTACTGTTGCCATGCTTGACAAGTGTTGCAAGCATATTGAGACTGAACAGCCAGCTCTTGGCGCGAATGATTTATCTTCAAAGACTGTGTTACCAAGGTCCACTTGAAGGCCTGGAAGGAAGGATGACCCTTGGATTAAAACAAAGTCTGAAAGGTTGGAGCTGGTAATTCACCTTTTGGATGGTGTTCAGGCAAGTCATTTAATTCAGCCTGCACTTCAGACTTTCTGGTAAAATGGGAGTTACAGCAATTCTGTATCTCGTAAGGACACTAATAAAATTAATGTATTAAAGGCTGAGAGACACTCATGTTCTACAGAACCATACAATCACCCTATATAGAGAAGTTACTGTCAAAGCATTGCTGTCTAGCCATCTCCATTTCAATGCTTTATGTATTTGCTGGCAAGACGTAATACAAAACCTCAACAAAAAGTACCTTAAAATATAGTCAGAGAGATCACAAGGGATTGCATGATCTTTGTCAGGAAGGAGTCTGAATAATTCCAACAGGCTCCAGAATTGCATGTACATATATATTTTGGAATACTCACTGGAGCTAAGCCTAAACCCAGAATCTTTTAAGTTTCTACTGTCACTGCCAGACAGGAGAAACCTTCATGGTAAATTTAAAAGGCGAGGGAAGGATCTGCAGAAACATCTCTGGGAATCACCAGTGCAAGCATCCACAATAGACATGCCTCCTTTCACAAATAAACCCATGTAAAGACAAAAGAAATGGGAGAAAATAAGTTCTTCAGACTAGGTTTCCATAACTTTTGCAATCTGTCTTCATATTTGGCAAATTAGCTCAGACTGCACTGTGTTGTGGGCTGCAGGACCATTCCCCAGTAGATACCAATTAGCGAAAACACAAGTAGTCAGAGGCTTGCTGGAGCACATTTCAGTGAGATTTTCTAGGGCAAATAACATGGATTTACTGCTAAAAGAATAGAAAGATTCAGAAATTCTTTCTGGGCATCAGGACTTTGATTGGGGCAACATAATAGCTCAAGCCAAGGAGCAGTCAGAAATGAGGCACAACTCAAGGCTCCATCAAATCTGAGATCTGGGCCTATGTGAAAGTCACACTTAAGGCAATCGCTTAACACATTTTTTTATAGTGTCAGATTTCAGTAACTACTCATTCACCTTAAGTTGTGGCCTAGTCACATTTTCATGGTTGCATCCACAGGTAAAAGCCATAGGAAGGGACAAAAAGAAGGGAAAGAAGAGGAGCCCGGTAGTTTCTGTCACCACTTTCTTCCTCTCCTTCCTCTTCTTCCCTGTTGGGTCTTCCCAGCCCTCACACTCTTATTTGCAAGGCCTCAAGCCCTGTTATCACCAAAAGCTGAGACCACCCATCAAAATGACTGCTACTAGTGGACTTCATAGTAAGGAAGAATGGCTCTGTAACTGTTCAGAATATACTCAGGCCAGGACTTCTAATCACAAACCTCTTACCAATAACTTACTCTTCCAGATTCTAGCTAAGGAGAAAGCCAAGCACCTCAGCCTCACTCAAACACAGTCTTTGACCAGGACTGAATGTAGAGAAAACTGCTGACATTAGGATAGGTGGGGAAAAAGCTTTGTCCTGACTGTCTCTGCTGGATTGATTTGATAATACTCACAGAACAAAAACAACTGAGAGAAAACACTTGCTTTAAAAGGAGGACACTCTTCTTTTCACTTCCTTTCCTTCCACTTCATCCAGTTTAAAGAACTTGTGTGATTCTGGGATCAACACTGAGTTTCAGGTCCTACATTCTTCTGGAGAAAGACCAGAAGGAAATTAGCCAATCAAGTCCATGAAGCCCAAACCTAAGGGGGGACTTGCTAATTTTCTTCTCCTTTTGAACACTCAGGGAAGGAAAAGAAGGATGATTCATCTGAGGGGAATCCTGTGGTTCAGGAGAGAGTGGAAATTTCATTTCCAAATCTTTCTTCTACCAGAAATCCTGACAAAGAGGAGTAACAAATCACTATATGTCAGTTGCTCACTCTTAACCCTGCAGCACCTCTTTGTCAAAGAGAAGGATACTTTATCGCTCTTTTTCAAAAGGAAACTACTTTAAATCAGGTTACGCTTACTTAAGGAAAGTACCTTTACAAGACTGTACACAATGGCTGATAAGCAGTCAGTCACTGCTTATCAACCAGTAATTTATCCTGATGTCAAAGCCCTGAGGGCTCTTTACAAGCACTGAAACATCCACACAATAGTATTCTGTCTCCTAATAGAATCAGAGACATTTACACACCTCTGGAGCAGTGACTGTACACATGGAAGGGATAGTCTTGGAAACCTGTAAAAGTTTTGAAAAAATCTTGGGAAGGAAATACTGTCTGACCAGCCACTCTCATGCAGCACTGTGTAAATGAGTGCCGGACTTGCCCAGGCTAATCCTGCCAGCTGATTGGAATACAAATCCCCATGATTGCTCTTGGTACCTAACTTATCCTCTACAGACACACATGCACAGCACAGTCAAATTCTACTTGCAAAGAAATCATGGGGCAGGTTGACCCATGTGCATGACACAACTGATGCAAATTATCAAACCCCCTTACTTGAGTTAGACTCTTTAGTGAATGAACTGCAGGGATTTACACAAAGGAAGATCTAACCATGTACGTCTAGGCAAACACTGTGTAGTTGAAGGGGGTAAGATTTGATCTGTGACATTCTTGATAGGACTAAAGAGTACTTTCAACCTAAAAAGAGACATCATCTTCACTAAGTTAAATGGTCCATCGATGGGCTAAATGGATCCACCAAGATCTTCCACTTTTCAGAAAATTGTTTCAACAATTTTTCAGCATCCAAGTGCAAGGCAGGGAAACCAACTGCATGAAACGTTTCCTGACATATCCTGCTCTAGAGAAACAGTGAGAGAGTAATGGAAGAAGATTTTGCTTCTTTAAATAACTGTATAGACAGAGAAAACATGATGTTTGGCAAAGATGTGCCTCTTAGAATACTGCACTTGAATTCTTAACAATTGTCAGATGAAAATACCATGTTCACACAATTCAGAAAACGGAAATAAACAGTTATGCTGACTTGCTCTGCCTTTGCTTCAAATGTTAGGGTGTCTAAGCATTCAGAGAAAGCTTGGACAAAGACTGGAAACAGCTACAGTGCCTGTTCTGGAAAGGATTGGCCTATCTGGCTTTTGGTGAGGCATGAAATGCTCCTTAACCATGGAAACCTGAAACTACAGATGAGGAAATTATCTTTTCACAGGGAAAATTTATTCCTAGGTCCTTTACTTAAGGGTTATATGCAGAACCATGAGATTTCATATCCATCCCACAATTCACATAAGCTGGAGACTCAGCTCTGTTTCCAATGTTGACAAATGTATGGCACGTCCACATGGTTAGAATAAGCTCCGTGTGATCCCTGGTTCCTGCAGACTATTGTCTTGGTCATGAAATGTGCAACGGTCTTCCTTTTCCCACAGAACATTGAAGTTGGTATCACAGATGCCCTATTCACCCAGGAAGGAGAGGAAGGAAAGAATCCATCCAAATTTGTTTTCAAATTCCTCGGAAAAACAGATTTGTAATTTGGGGGGAAAAAAGGAGGAGGGGAGGAGGAAACAAAACTGCATTTGGAATCCCCAAGTTCTTTCCCACAAATTGACTGCAGTTCCTATTATAGAAACATTCAACTTCAGGACCAACAAGTACCGCAGCCTACACTTTCTATCTGCTTGTTGCATAGTCTCAAGTGACTCCTGACTGCCCCGGCTCCATGATTTCACTGTAGTCTTCATTACATACAGACTGAGGTGAAGGGTCACATACTATCAATCGGCCAAAATTGAAGCCTTAAATTCAATAAATCAACTGTTTTTAAAGACAAGGAGAGGTATGCTTACCCAAATTCAGACAGAAATATAAGCTCTTCACATTCCAGGACAGCCTCTCAGTATTTTCCATTTTCATTTACATACCTTATAAAAATAGTCAACGTTTCATGATATATACTCATAGAAGTTAGTCCCTGGGGACAGATGCAATTTTTGTTTATATGGAAAACCTGTCATAGGCACTAGGGGATATATGAGCATTACTGCTAGCTGTTTGAATTGTGTCCAAAGAAAAAAATTAACTTTGTAATTAAAAAAACAAATCCTGCCTGAGGCTAGGCAAGAAAACCAAACAACAGTGGAGTAGATGCTCTGTACTGGGGAAAGGAGCATACTGTTTAGCATGGCATCTGGCAGAGCCATGATAAGCACAAAATGCATCTGCCTACAGAAAACAGCAAAGTAAAATAAAAATCCAGGGAAAGTGGGAAAATACACAAAGAACAACATGTGCCCATAAACTCAGCATAGTTTAAGTGCACCAGGAGACTCTTCAAATATTCAGCCTTCACTAGAGAAGTCCCTGAGAGACAAATGCACTCCGGACCCCAACTCAGGCTACATATTTTTCCAGACAGTTCCATCACAGGCACAACAGGATGGTGATTTTCATCCCATACAGTACCAACAACTCACAGCATTTGCTAATGACAACATGAAAGTCAGTAACAATTTCTGGCAGATGGCATCAGTTAAGAACCAATCTGTATTGCAGCTCCGTTAGAGTAGGTGCTGTATAACTTACCATGCAATCCAAGAGATACAAAATAAAGAACAGCCTGGAGATACAACATCACCAAATGTCCTGCCCTCCACTCCTGGAATCATTTTAATATAAATAAAAACAACTTTAAAGAGTTCTTTATACCAGCAACATATTTCAAAGGCATGGTAGCTTCTGGATCAACTCAAAACTTGTGATGCAAATAAATGCAAATGTTTTCCTTCTCATTATGTAATTTAGCATCTAAAGAACAGTCTTGATATGTCACTCACCATATTCTTGACTCCATTACAGGTCATAAAACATGTCTTCCTGCAAAACAGGACTGCACCAACCAAAACACTGTCTTGAGCAAAATGCTCTTGAATTACAAAAAGCTATTCCAGCAGTATCTGCTAATGTACAGAAATGGTAGCTTTCTGCAATGCTTTATATGGAATTCCTTGACAGACACTCTGTAGCTCAAATAACAGAATCAAATAATTTATGTTCCATGTGTATCTATTGGCAATAATACTTACACAATTTTAATGAATTTGCTGGTAAATCAATAGCTCTGTTTCTGTTCTGCATTACAAGTATTACTACATGTCAAATAAATCATTGTAATGAAGTTTGATGAGCAAAGGGTTTGATGGTGGTGTTCCATAATTATAAACATCAGCAGTAAGACTTTTTCAAATCATGAAAGGAAAAGTGCTTTGATGATGGCAAGTAAATTCCCTGATTAAAATTACTCCAGACATTTCAGGCCATGGAAGTCTTCAAATCCAGCCGTGACCTTTGCTCTTCCAAATACATCTCTTCATTAGTAAATTGCATTACACTGAATCATCAAATAATAAAAAGACACTGATCATCACAAAAGCCACAGTACATAGTTGATTTATTTATGCAAATTTCAGAGATGCAGTTGCTCAAACCATTTCAAAGGTATCCAACTTCTAAGAGAAGAAACAGCCATATCAACCTGATGGAAGTATTTGTTGCCTTCATATGGAAAGAATCAAAAGACTGAAGAAATAAAGTATCAGCTGGAATAGACACCATATTATCGAGACCATAAAACAAGATTTATTTTCAAGTTTCTCCTTGCCACAAGCATTATAAACTGAAAACTCTAGCTAACACTGGATCAGGTGCAAGACAACAGAAGTAAAAATCACATTCACCACTTACACGGTATCTCATCAGATTCCTCCCATCTGTATATCAAACAAACTCCTGAACATCTTACATGCATGAAGACAGCAACTGGCTCAATTAAATAACTTTTGCTACAAACTGTAAACAATTTAGGTGTTCCCATCAAAGAATAACATCAAACCAACTCAGACAGGAACATCAGAACAGATGTGAAATACACAGGGTTTAGGTCATTATCCAACAAGAGAAAAAAACAAATAGAGGGTTTTACAGGAAAAATAATCTTATTCTTTGTCACTTTGTAACATCCTGAAGTACTTCTGTGTATTCTCTGTTATTTTGTTTATTGTTCTTGGTTACTACACAGCAAAGAAATTTTTCCAAACTCAGAACGACGCAAAATGTTCCCACAGCTCCTCCCTCCCTGTATTTGTCCCCACCTCTAACCTTGCATGGTGTAACTCTGCGGATACTTTGGAAATGGCATAGCAAAAGAGCTCATATTTCCAACCTTTCTCCAAGAGTCCTCATGAGGTTTCAAGGATCTGACAAACAGCACATGCTGGGGAAGCAGGTACTGTCTGCTGTATTAGTTCAATCTGCACCTATGGTCTCAAGTAATTAGGAGCAACAGAAATCTAACCCAGAGACCTGTATTCACGAATGTTTTTCCTTCACGTTTCTGATCCAGAAAGGGAATACAGGAACTCATCACTCGTCTGACTTTATGCCTTTCTTACAGGTCCCTTCAAGATTTGGTCAAGGACAAGAGCAAATCTGCTCTGAAAACAGCATTATATACACAGGGACAACAGAGGAACGTGAAGTGAAGCAAAGCTTAAAAGAGAACAATGAGGAGGGCTCAATGGATCTTTTTTTACTAACCATAAGCTGGAAGGAAAAAAACAACCTATGAAAGAATGCAGTTACATATAAAGGATAGTATCTATTTTCTATCATACATGTGCACCCCTCTGAGCTTCATCTGTATTTCAAAGATGCAAAAAGAAATAATATGTTTATTCTGAGAGTTGCTCCACAAGCTATATGTCCAGAAGGTTTCTCTCCAGAATAGCTGCGAGGCCAGCATACCAACAGTCTTAAGGATGGTGCTATAGCTGAGAAGGTGAAGTGATACATTCTTCACCCCTAAGCCTACTTCAGGTGACATTCTGCATAGCAGATGTAACCCACAGCAAAACCCGAAGACATTTTCTAGCATGATATCAGAGCACATTAGCACAGAAGTCAGAGACGTTCTCCTCACAGATGAAACATCAGTGACATATAACTTCATTTCAGAGGGCCAAATATACATCAAACTTGCAGCGACGTTATCAAGGCAGTGAAGGACATGATATATGATGAGGTTTTTGTGGCATGAATTCTTTATCACTGACTGCAGATATGATTCAAATAATCAAATAGAAAACAGCACTCATGAATGGGACCAGATAAATAGAGAAAGTAAATACTCAGGGATCTGCTTTGATCCCTGGGATACTCAATTAAATGAGGGAGAGGTTTTGCTGGAGACATGACCGGCCCTGTGTCTGGACGTAAAGTCATGGCAGGCAGCTCATTCCAAATGGTGAGAGGGGCAGATTGGGAGGGATAAACAGAAAGGAGTGTAGTGCTTTAGTGCCAGAAAACATTGGAAATACACTTTTTAATACCTTTAACTTGGCTCTTTTTTTCACCAAACAGTAGTACCAGTACAATGAGAAACAAACTAAACCATTTGACCAATACTGCCACATTCCAGGCATTCTGCAGCGATCACATCAGAGAGTCAGTGGGCCAAATGCACAGCCTATAAGGCTATAGGAAACCTACGGTAGTATGACTTACATCACATCCAAGAGCCCTTGGCCTGTATGTCATCTCCCCTCAGACTTCCTCTAACCTGGAATATGCTTATCTGTGGCTAACTCACGTGTCCTTCTACTCCTCATGCCCCATCTTTGAATTTGTCTCTCTGCATATGCACACACGTGTGAAGGATGTTTTAGAGAGCCCATACTCTGGGACTGGACAAGAAAGCTGAATGTTAAGCATGTACCGAGTCCCGGAGGGAGGGAAGAGTGCAACTCCAGGAGCAGCTAACTGGAATGCAAAAGAAAGTGCAACTCAAAGAAGGGAAGAGACTACTTCAACTTACACTATGACTGTTGCGCATATAAATTATAGCAACCTATTGTAAATCATCCTAAAAATATCTACTATAGAGGGAAGTACTTGTTACAGGTCACCTCTGGGTTAGTCCCAATTTCTGAAAAATAGCAGGAAAAGCTTAAAGTTTTCCCAAGGTGGTTCCCAAGGACATTTTAAGATCTAACCCAGTGGCACTCAGATGCTGCTTAGCACAATTTCCCACAGAGTAGGTGGGTGGCCAGTCTCCACGTGTACCAGATCCAAACCTTTTTATTCAGGTCCATGAAATTGTGCAATTCTAACTCTAACTCATCATAACCTCTTGCTCTCTACTTCCAACATCCAGAATAATTTTAAGTTGCACCCAAAAGTTAGTCAAGTGAGCTAACATTTTCCTTTGAAGCCATGAGCCTTTAGAAAGGTAGGTAAGTTTTTATACAGTATAGAAGCGTGGTGTGCTTCCTACTTAACAATCCAGTTCTGTGCTGGATCTGTCACCACTCCAGTAAAAAAGTTTAAGTGTACAGTGTGCTTATAATAAATACATTGCACAAAATTATTCATTGCACAGATGGGCAAAAGTGACTTTAATGCTTACTTTGTTTGCAGAATGCTATATAAACCCTGCCAGGTACAGGCAAGGATATGGAAGTTGTTTTGTTCTATTAAATAAAGGAAACAAGGTTCTCATTTTAAAACTAATTCAATGAAAACTATTAAGTGGCTGGCTGTGAATGCTTTGGGAATTTATATATACACACACATATATACATTTTTACCTGATACTAATTTCCCTCCCCTGTTACCTCTTAAACAAACACACTGTTAACCACATCATTTCCAAGGAGCTCTGCATGGGAAGTCAAGGCAGCACAGGTAACACACTACCTCAGTATTGCAGCCTTACAGCATATCTTTCTGAAGGCCCAAAGATGAGTGTAAGACAGAGAATTTTCTCTCAACAGACACAACAGGCTGCTGGTTTAATATTAACAGCTGAGGAGGAATAACCACAGCCCGCTTGTCTCTTGGCAATATCAGTATCACTTCAGGAATTAGCCCAGAGCAGAGTTTTGGCCAAAGGCTGAGGTCTGAGAGCTTGGCTATGCTGGGTGTTTGCCTTGACTTCAGTTCCCTTTCACTAGATTCAAGGCAAATAAGCTTTTGTCCTAGGCTGAGAAAGATGTAATGACTCCATGCTTTCTGCAGCCTGCTGTGAGCTCACAACACAAGCCTAAGTATTTTAAGTGGTTTTTTTCTGGGAAGTTCTTAGCTTTCGAAGAGCAAAGGTGCTGGCTATGAAGTTATATCTTCTGCAAAGAAGGTCTTCTCTTTTCATCCTCAACTGCCTCTAAAGTTTTTCTACTAAACACCAAACAGGATGTGTGATAACATTATTTCTGAAGATCCGCATAGCAACTGTGTGAGGCCACAAATGACAGGTTGAGTATCCAGCTCACAAGGAGGCTGAGGATTTGGGGAGAAAAGAGCTTCAATTTAAATAAACCCAATTGTTTGTCAAAGACCACATAAAAAAGCAATAGCCAAAAAAAAAAAAGATAATTACTGCACAGAATTAGGCAATGGCACTCATTTAAAACACTTTCATAGAGCTTGCATGTATCTGTGCCTCTTTGAGTTTCCAGTAACATATTTCTAATCTGTCACAGCACAAGTCACACATCATAAAAGGCAATAATAACACAGCAAAGTCAGAGATCCCTGTGCCACTCACAGATACCCTACTGTGGAGCTTTTCACTCTCTTGAATGGTTGTTCTCACATCTCCTCTGTCTCTCAGGGCTGCATACTAACTTCAGAGACAAATTCTGTCCTAAATTAAGATGGTTGTATCAGGATGAAATATGCATGTCTTTGAAAACTATAAGAATAATATATCAAATCTTATAGCTGGCATGTTTTTTTTCTACAGCTTCACTGCTAATTTACACTATCTAATGATCTGTTTATTCTCTGGATTGTGCATAGTCCACAATGGTTTGAATTATTCATCTGCTTGCACTTAAGCATTTGGCCTCTATAAAAAGACATGATAGGTAAGCTCAACACAAATGTGCTTCACAATAATCAGTGCCACATGGGTCAAATTTCAGCTGGGTAAATGCAGTTCAAGCACGCAGATTTATGCCACCTTTAACAGAATCCTTTGGTGAGGATCTGTGGAAATCTCTAAAAGGAGTGTTAGGTTTTATCTACAGGAGGTTTTAGCACAGCAATCTCCAATGATATATTTTGAAACTCATTCTATAAACTCACAAGATTACCTGTAATGGTGAAGCTGCAACCTCTATATATAGTTACACTAAAAGAAGAGGCACATACTTCAGACTGACTGGAATAAATACAACATTTGGATAACAGTGTAAAATTGTATTCTGTTCATCTGATCTCATCAGATGGCTCATGAGTATTTCATGGAGACATCAATATCTGCAACTACAAGGTTTACAGTGGGAGACTGAGGTAATTAAGGCTCAGGCACCTTGCCCTTGACACCAGAAACTTCTGCCTGGAGAATCCCAAGAGTAAAATATATATATGTGCACACTCAAGACACAACACCTCAGCAGAGTTTATCTATATTCTTACTGAGCTCAGGATTCAAATTAAATTGAATTAGCACATCTAGGGAAGTTTCCCAGCAACCATAATACACTTACCACAATTACAACAAAACCTAAGCATATAGAAGCAGGGTTGGATCATTCAAACCATTAGGAATCTTTCACTATCCATAGGGTAAACTTGCAGTTCTTATCAAAGCTAGAATCATACAGCATCTTAATGTGATGATCTTTTTTTCTGGAATAGCCGTGTGTATTGTGGGTCAGATACAAACTTAGGCTAAATGACCTCGAATCTTAGCATAACATACTTCTTACAGTGGCAAGCCCAACAGATGCCCTTCAGCACACAAGACCTATCAGTAGTTTAACTTAATGAAACAAAATGGCAGAGAGAAGGGAATAAAGGAGAAAGAACAAGAAGATCATTTAGAGAAAGAAAAAGAAAACACAAGTATGTTTTCTTAAGAAAAAACAGTAACAATTGTCTTTGTCAAGTAATTCCCTGTTTGCTTTGCTGGTCTCCAGTAGAGACTTAGATGAAGAGCATTGTGTAGTGTTTGGGAAATCCAGCAGAAGGAAGGGAGGTAGTTGTTTGAGATGCTGGAACAAGGAGATAATAGGATTAGTGATAAAGACAAATGATCTGGGACAAAGCAAATTATCAACTTTCCTGAAGACAAAGCATTATAGCCAAAGCAGAAGAACACTGGAAGCAAACAGCAGGATTCATTTAGGACATGATGTGATCTAATCATTGGGAGGAAACGCTTAAGTTTTACTCCATCCATCATTTATTTTCTCTCTCTCCTCAAAAAAAAATTATAGAAAAGCAAGAGGTTCCAGCTCTTCCTGACTACAACAGAACGCCAGATTTGCCTCAGTGTAATCTGAGAGAAAATTTAGACAGAGTGGAATGCATAAGTGAACAGGAGATAGATCTGTCAGATGTGAAAATGCTTTATTAGTAGAAAGTCAAATGAGAAAATGAAGGTAGATGTCATCACAGTTATTGTGCACTAGAATTGTGCAAGACTGACAAAAGAAAACAGAAAGTATTGCTTTAGTGTGTATGCTTTGGAAATATTAAGGGACAAAAACCATGGAAATCTTCAATGCTGTTTTTAGAGCTGCTTTTCAGGGAGCAGCTGCCCTTTAAGTTTGAGTGACTAATGGCCACAAATGTAATCTGTTTTTTATTTGCAGTGCCAGCCTCATTTGGCTTGTATAAAATGCAACCCTTTGTTTGGTAAACAAGCAAATTAAACTGGTGATCCAGAGAATCTTGGAAACATTACTTTTTATTAAAGGAACTTCTCTTTCTCAGAGTCATAGCTTTAAAACCCATTGGATGGTATGTTTCCAGATGTTTATCATGCACTTCGCTGTCAAGATCAAGTAGGTAATTTTTGCTAATATAGTCATGCCATATTAAAAATAGAAGTAGTGAATAAACATGTCCTTACTCACAGATCAACAGTGGCCTCAGCTTCTTGGTCAAGCCAGAGCAGAGCTGACCACTGTATTATAAATCAGTTAAAATACAGTTATATGAATGGAAATAGCTTCCAAAAAAAGACAAATATCTATACCAGTGTTATTATAGCAATACTAATATATAAAAAATAAGGAAACCAGGCAAGAGGAAAGAAAAATATGCATGGCAAGAATGGGATAATTCCTCCAAAATCTCAGTAAGTTTTTTGTCATTGTAGGAAAGACAAGCTCAGACATATGCTGCACCTTGGGGGGGAATATTCCACATGACAGGTTCATCCCAGGCAATGAATATGTCTCTGCCAGCCAGGGCTACACACTGACAATGCCAAAAAGCACAAGGCAGACCACATATCAGCCTGCTTCAGCTGAATTATGCCCATCTAGTCAGTATGGCTATTGAAGAAGCATAGCTGGTCCCCAGGATTCATTTGGAGCAGCAAGCTTCAAGTGTAACTGAGGCATACACCATTCCTTGTGGATAAAGCTCTCTGTTCTAATAGCACACAGAGACGTAAATGCAAGTGCAGCTGCTTGTGCCAGTAAAAGCAAATTGCTTTGTTCCCATCAGATCTCAGCACCCCTGAGCAGAGCGGAGGGTGCAGTAACAAAGTCTGATAGTTTTACGTGTCCCTGCAGCTATTGCAAGGAGCCTCCTCACAGGCACTGATTCTTTCCAGACCATGAAAAATGCAATGCTAAAATCAACACATCAATTCTCATGCTGCAGTCCTTCTAAAAGGCAAATTATGCAAAAATGTCAGCCTCTGGCTCCCTGGGAAGAGCTGCTTTTTAAAATCTTAGACTGGACTGCTTTCAGGTACTGACAGAATTTGGAAAATGCTTGCTACAGAAACCAAAAGCTGAGCAATACCAAGACATTCTAAGGACATCACTGGCCAAAACACTTATTTTCCTGCTTTCTGCAGAACTGCAGGAGCAGATGCAGCATTCCCTCTGCTGCATTATCAACAGACCACTGTGTGGAACTCCAAGCAGTTTCACCTATTGAAATGTGCAACACGTGCTTAGAGGAACTGGGGAAGATCTGATCTTGGCTCACTGACGTGAAGATGAAATAACCCATTCTAAGAGACCAAGGTTTAGTTTTAGAAACTGGTAGTCAGAAACCACATCATTCTATCTACAGATGGAATAAACTGGAACACAAAAAGTTACATTTAAACATAAGAAAAAACTATTTCACTGTGAGGGTGATGGAGCCTTGGCACAGGCTGCCCAGAGGGGTTGTGGAGGCTCCTTCCTTGGAGGTCTTCAAAGCCCACCTGGACATGTTCCTGTGCAACCTGATCTAGGTGAACCTGCTTCTGCAGGGGGGTTGGACTGGATGATCGCTAAAGGTCATTCCAACCCCTACCGTTCTGTGGTTCTATGAAACTGTTAAGTAAACAGGGACATGATAAATTTAGAATCCCTTGCCATTATTTCCACAGGCCTATTTTTCATAGCAATGCTGGAACTGACCCTGATTTATGCCCGAATAACACAAAGTATGGCAAACTGAAATATGCAAAATGAGATAAATTAAAGGAGGTTCTTTCTGAGACGAGACACCTCTTCCACCTCTAGCAAGTAACACAATGGAGTGCATATATAAATCCATTTTCTCTATTATTTCTCATTGTGAGGTTAAGCTCGAGACAGCAATAAACTCCATTCTGAATTGGTTTGATTTTATTGATTTAAACTTCATCTTTAACATTCAGATTTTTTTTAATTTGCTATTACACACTTCTCAGAAAGGAATACAGAGGGTTCTTGCCAGCTTTTATTTAGGATGATGAGATTACCTTGAATTTTCTAACACTGCAAAAATGCTTTAAATTGAGAATGGAGTAGCCCCTTTGCCCCAGCATCACCAGAGGTACATGTGATTTCTAAGAATCTACATATGCTAATGCTCACTGTTTGGATATTAACTTGCAATACAAAATCAGCAGCCAAAACACAAATTAGAGTTGGTGGTAAATCGACTCCTGATCTGTTCAGGACTGTGCAATGAGATCCCCCAGGAATTCACTGTAATATTTTGGCTGCTCAGTCTCTTGCCTGTGTACGTGGTCAGCAGACAGTGAGACCAACACTGCATTAATGAACAAAACATTAAATATCTTGATAGCTCAAGATAAACTCTGACACAAACTCATTCACTCGTTCTTTTTTTCCTCCCAGACAAATTGTCTGTTGTTACGGGGAGGGGGGAATTGATACCTTTTTCATCTCCTGGATCTTCCCTAACCCAGCACATTGCCAACACCATGTTAACGGTTTTGAATATGCCCCTGAAGAACAAAGATACTCCTTTTGCCAGATCCCAGTATTTACAAGCAAGCCCAAATCTGTGAGAAAATTCAATTGAACGCAGATGGCAGGAAATTCCTCTAAAATGACAGTGGCCAAATTCAAACCACAAGACATGAAAATAACCCAACGTACTAGACATGAAGAACATATCTTATAGATTTTTCCTCATGCAATTCACAATCTGTGATTGATTACTGGGAAGACAGACTGCAGATTTATTGGACTTCTGTAGAACAAGTATTCCATTTGCAACAATTAAATCTTATGTGGTTGAAAAATAGGTTGGAGGAATCAGTGGATGGCTCTGACACTGAGGAATGCATTTCTAGGTTGACCGTAAGACTGTAGTTTGTTCAGTTTTGCACTAGACCCTACTGTGCACTGATTTGTTTAGTGTAATTAACAGGGCTGACTCAAAATTTTTGTCATTGTAACAGAAAACTAGCCCTGAGAAATATTATTTGTACTGCTTTCTCTTCATTTTTTTCAATGTCAGAAAATGTCAGTCTTTTTGTGATTTAACAGCTAACTTCATCTTTATGTGTCATTATTAAAAGAAATTAAAAAGGTGCTATATACATGGCAACATGCAGATGGAGCTTGGACAAACTACATGTTGGTAGCTGGACTAAGCTAAATCCCTATTCTCTGAAACATGATGAATTTAGAGTTTGCCGTGTGTCTGCTGTAAAACTCAAGTTGCAACCTGAGGACAGAAAGACATAGTCTGATATAGGATGAATCCCATCAACCTGCATCACAGGAAATGAAATAGCCATCTTCTTTCCTTTCACTCTGCCTCAAATCCAGGTGACCAGTGAAGGGCAGCAGTCACACCGAATCATACACCACCACCACCACGTTACATTTCTGCTACCACTTCTGGTTTGGTTTTGTTCTAGCAAATTTTCAGGATTAATATGCTTTGTCTCAATACTCCTGTGAACTACTTGCCCTCTGGTTATGGGTATTCTGATTTGCCATTCAAGAGACAGAAATGTTATCGAGCAGCCTACCAACACTAGATAATATAGAAAAACCTTGTTCAAGAGTTGTGCAGAGTAGATCTTGTACATGGGTTTTAATACTAAATGTATGTAGATTTTAATACTAAAATATGATTTCATGGGATGTACATGAACTTCTGGAAAAATTCAACTCCCAATTAGTTCACATACACACAAAGAACTAAACTGACCCTATGCAGTGATTCATCTGAAATAATCCATCCAGCCCTACTGTGCTTCCCTGAGTCCATGCAGTTCAAAATAACTTTCCTGCTATAACCTTAAACTGACACTTTCTCTCATTTTCTTCTCTATTTTCATGCCTAGCCCCCTTCCTTTCTGTCAGTCTGCTGGCACCTCTCAGTTCTGAATATTGAGGCAGCCAAACTCCAAGTTAGGTCTGAATGTGGTGGCTTCTGAGCTAATTGATGTATAATGGAAAAGAAACAGTAAATAAGTCCCTCTCACAATGTTGTGGCAAGCCATCTGGGCATTCCATGGCATCCCCCTTCCACAGAGCACTCCTGCTTGTCAGGAACACTCTGCCTGGGACCTCACTGGCACCAGTGCAGGCCTGCAGCTCCTTCTCCTAGGCACCATCAACATGTGAGGCTCAGGTGTATTGTCCCTATTGGATACTGCTCCTCTTTCCTCTCAATTCCTAATACCCCTCTCCTGCTAAGACAAGATAGGGAAGCAGAGACTTCATGCTGGCTTTCATGGCACGCTATGTCTGCTTTCTGGCTGCAGTGCGCATTGTGCACACAGCAACAGACAGAAACTTGGCAGTCCCTTTGCTCGCTGCAACGACCCGCAAAGCCCTCCCCAGCCTCTTCCACTGCACGTCCATTAGCTTGCAGGGGAATTCTGTAAGCACACTGAACAGAAAACAGAGATCCTTGCTAAGGCCTGGGGAGAATACTCATCTAATAGCACACAAAACAAACAAATGCAACCTATTTTCAAATGAAATACCAACTTTTCTCACAGTCACTGGGAAACAAGTAGCAAAATGAGTGGTTTAGACCTTGACCGGGAATTGTCAGTCTTTCTCCCAGGGAGAAAGATACACAGCATAGATAATCTGTTATACAGTAGGCTAGTGCAATGCTCAAAGAGCTGCCCAAATCTGTTGTTAGGCTCCACTGCCTATGTCATTTTTATGAGCAAAAGCAACTTCAGTGCTGAGGCTCAGAATACCTCTTTTTTTCATTTGTCTCCAGGTACTTTAATATAGCTGTGAGAGCCTGGAAAACAAATCTGCCTTGCAGGCAAGCTTTCTCTCTATCTCTATTCTTCCCCTTTGCCTTGCATCTCCTTCAGAACACTTCCTCAAACTCAAAAGTCCACGGAGACTCCACTGAGATAACAGTGAGGACAACTGAATCTTGCAGATATAAACAAGTCCGATTCTGATCTTTCAGTTAATTTTTATGGGTGGAAATACATCAAGTTTATTGCAATTGTTACCAAATGACTCTGGAAAAGGCAATATCCAAATTCTAATCTCTGCGTTAGCTCTTAGAAAGATAATTGGTCAAATAACTATAATCCAAAGCTTAAAAACTCTACTCAAAAGGGCTGACTGCAGAAGAAAGCATTAGTGACTCTCTTGCACTTGATACCTGAACACTATCAAATCAGAGCGCTGATCTGGGAGTAAAAGTAATGCTACTTTGACTCATTTTCACTGAAGCCAGTGAAAACCCTCTCACTGAGCTAAATCAGACCCTTTTAAGGATGACAAAGAAAATCTGGTGAAGGTTAGCAAGAACGTGATACGATTAACATCTGCCTTTACCATCCACAAGAGAACACTGACTCTGTGCCTGACCCTATGCTTTAGGCGATACAATTTTTCAAGATTTTTTTTTTTAATTAAAAAAAAAGAAGTGCCTGCTGGACCCACTGAATCCCATTGCCTGATCCTGAATTTCCCGCAGTTACTTCTGACCCTGTCAACTCATGTTCTAGCTGAATACAGCTCCCAGAAGGGCATCCAGTCTTCAGCCAAGAGCCTTCACTTGTTCCAGAGATTTTTTATATCTTTTATTAAGAATTTTTAACTTTTGTCATTTGTCTGATCTCGGTTTCCAGCCCTCACTTTTTGCTCTGCTTTTCTCTGCTGCATTAAAAATCCTTTAAAGTACTGAGGTTTTTTCTTGTCAGTCACTCAACTATTTCAGTAAGCTGGAGGCCAAAAGCCCTCAAGCCCAGGAAGCTTTCTTCCTCTTTAATGCACTTCAACTTATCATCATTCCTACTGAAAGCAGCGTAACACTATGCAACACCTTACTACACCTACTGCCACTGCCCCCTACAAATGCAGAATCAGTTCAGGTTTTCTAGGACAAGGTGCTTCTGCTGCAGATACTGCCTGCCTTCCCTGCTTCCCCAACAGTTGCAGAACTCAATACCAAACTGTGCTAAATATCATGTTTTTTTTATCTGTGGGTTCCGACTTGTCAAGTGATTGACAATATACCTGTTGCATTACTCTGCTCTTGTCATTATTTGGCATTGGGTCAAACTTCATATTATGTAGTAATTTCTGTCAGCAATGTTTTAAAAGTTCTAGCCTCAAGTACTTAGAAAATTTAACCACTCCATATGCAAACCCACTGGATCCACCTACTTCCTACTTGCTGACACGTACTTTGGGATAGCATTTAATCTATTTAGTAAATGTTTCAGCAATATCATGTGATGTGTGTTGGAGTTTTTTTGGGTTTTGATTGTTGAGGGATTTTTTTTTTTTAAGAAAACCTAAATCCATTAATCTCAGACTCTCACACAAATCATATATCATATTTCTTGGACAAAAAGCACTTTCCTTACAACCACTCTAACCTAACTGTAAGCCTATGCTTCAATACTTCATCAAGCCATGATATTGCCAAATATGAAGTCCCACTAACTGGCACTTTATCCAGGGAACATACCACCACCTTATTTTAGTACATTTTTTTATATTGGTCCAACATCCATTTCATGCTACCTTTTCACAGCAATGGTGCCAGTAAAAGTTTGAGGCATAAGGAAAATAGTCATCTTGCTGTGTTGTTTGCTTACTCCACTGTGGAACCACTCAGCAAATACCTGACTCTAGTGACGCAAAATTTTAGCAGCATCCGACCACAAACATGGAAGTTAAGGCTTCTTTGGGCCAGAAATGGGACAGATACCCACTGATTTTGTACACACTGATCAAATAGTTGAAATGACATGAGGCAGGGGAAAGGAAAATGAGTGTGTGCCCTAGCCTACAGTCAGTCAGTCAATAGCTGCTCTGTATCCAGGGAACATAACACAGCAGAAGCTGGAGCTGTCAGAACCCATGAAGGCTATTAAACACCTCAGAAAAACTATGCTTTGGTTGCTATTAGTGTGATTATTTTACCAAGATAAGGAGAATTCCCTTTAATTACTTCCTTTGAAGCACTGCTTCACAGTCAGCCTTGGAAGACTCTCCCATGCTCTGCTGTCCTTTGCTCTGAGCATAGGTTCTGTAGCAATCTTAATTCCTGCCAGCACTGTGACCGGAGATGAGAGTCAGACATCTCACAGCTGTGTGCATCAATAGGATGAACTCACTGCAGACCTCTGGGGTCAGCCTGGGCTTCAATCAAACTTGTGCAGGAGTCAGCAAAGCCAACTGAGTCATACGCAATCTGCTTCCCACAGAGCCATCAACCTTTGAGGATGAAGCAGTTGCCACTGCTGCAACACCGTTTTGTGTCACACTTCTGATCCTGTGTGACTCACCCCCACGTTCCCCCATACCCCCAGCTATCTTATCCCTGCAATTTCTTTGTCCCAGTCTCTCTGTCTCCTGGTCATGCCAAGGGCAGCACAAGACAGTTATGTGGCAATTGTTATCCAGTCACTCACTTCCCACAGCTGAAGCAGAAAAAGCACTAGGACAGCTCCTGTCTTCAGACCAGACACCAATTACTCCAGCTACCCAGAGAAATAATGACAGAGAGAGATAAAGGCATGGAAAGTAAAAATCTGACATTTGGTTTGGAAAAATAGAGTTTCATTAATATGGGGACAAAGAATGGGAAATATACCCCAGGAATGTGGTTGAAGGGAGGAAGGCAAGTGAATAAAAATGGTCCTACAGAACACACTGCTATTTATCGTTTACAAAGGGATGCATAAGTAAACGCATGAGATGAAATTAGGGACAGAAAGCAGGAAAATATATCCTGATTAGGAAGATCTATTCAGCTATACAGAAGTTTCTCCAGAAAACGCACTCCTTGACCATGTGGATAAATCACTAGTCAATCTGCAGTACAGAGAAACCCCACTCTTGGTAGGAGGAAGAGCATTTGGCCAAAAGACTCTAAGTCCTTGTTTATTTGACAGAAGAGAAGATAGGGCACATTATACAGCAATTTTGTACATATGGCACACTAAGAAGGACCAAGAGTTCTGTGGACTGATGCTCAGTGCCACTCTTACTCCACTTGCAAACAGTGATAACTTCATGTCACGAGGGTAACGTAAACTTTAAAAAGAACCAAGGGAGCCTGTAATAGAAGTGCTGTAAACAGTACAGAATGATGTTGTTAAAATGTGAGAAAATTTAGAGGAGTAAAGATAAGAAGTACCATCCTGGAGCAGAAAGAAAATGAAAGGATGAGGACCTAAAAATCATATGACAAGGCCTACAAGAGCATTGCCGTGTTTGCAGAATTGCTTGAGTAAGCTCTTTAAGGGAAACATATTTACAGTAAGTGATGTCTAACTCATGTGTGAATCACCCCTCTCCTCATTTCCTACTTGTTGTAGAAAAAGAAAAAAAAAAAGGTACATATTTCTGTACTGCTGTTCACACAAATAAGTCACTCAGAGTTGTGCTGGCTGGACATTCACAACCCAAATACTTTCCACTATGTTCCTCGTGGTGACAGCTTCTCCTCCAGCATCTAGCTGGAAGCCCTGTTGGGCAGCTATTCTAGCAGGAAAGGTAAAAGTCACATCATCCTCTACAACCTACTGCTTGGCATCCTCTACAGTCTGTAATTTTAATTATGTCAGGTTTTTTCCTTCTCTTTCCTTCAGTTGCTTCATGCCCAGGTAGTGCCAGCATACCCACAGATCTTGCTAAGTCTGGTAAACACTCGGCTGTTACTGAAACAAGAAGGGTTCAAATGTGTAATATGATTGACCTCATAGGCAATACTCAAACACCTTCCATACCCTGGTGAACAGCAATGAAACAGTGCCTGTGGCCACAGTGGGAAGCATGTCCAGGATCTCAAGCTTGGAGCCAAAAGACACTTCTATTGCATGAATTACAGATTGCTCTTTAGGGAAAACAAAACAAAATAAACAAAAAGTTTCTACCTTAAACCAGAGAATCTGGCAACCTTTTAACAAGTACTGATGATGCATGTCTATTGTAAAAAGAGGTAGAAAAATTCAGGGGCAACTACAGATCTCTGGAGTGGAGCAGCTAAAAGTGAGCAAGAAATTCCAAATCCTGTAACAAGGAGTAGGATTTATACAGTGTGCTGTAAGAGGCCAGTGTGCATCAGCACAAGCAGCATTCTTGCATATAAACCCTCACACATTACTGAAGATCTCAAACGATTTAGGGCACATACTGAAGCACTGAAAGAGTTAAGTGAGTTTGATCCACCGGCAGAAGTCAGCAGAGTCTGGAAGTGCTGTGGAAGTAGGTGATGCTATAGAGCAGGGTTTGCTTTCACTGAACAGTGAGTCACTTTCCCTGGGGTGACTGTGCAGCGTATGTTCAGCGGTGTGTTTGGATGACAATGCCTCTTTCTGTGCCCTAACTGTTTGATGGGGCATTTGTTCCGCAACTCCTGGAACAGTCTCAAGGTCATGAAATTCTGCCTAGTCACATTGCAATGCTGTTTCAGTCCTAATTCAAAAGCTATCTTCTCTCTCTAAGTACTCCTGACGCCATCCTCCTTTTCACAAGTAAACAACAAAGAAGTCATTTCAGTTTCTGTAAACATGTTTTTCTTCATGAGCTGGCCTGTTTGGTGTGCATTACATGCCATGCTGGCATGGGCTGGGATGTCTTACAAAAATGCTTTCCACTAATACTGGAATCTTGCTACTCTGAGGGAATGCTGGATTGCACAAGAGAAGCACCAAGAATCAATTCTGCCTTTTCCCCTACAACTGCAGATACGAAGAATTTGTTTTATGTTAATTGCAAATTCCACTTTTACAAAGCCTTTGGGTGAGAGACAAAATTTCAAAATAACTTCTTTCTTCTCCATTTTTTTCAGGAGAGGAGAAGGAAATGATAAAAATTAAATGAAGCAAAATGAGTACTTACTAGGCTGACAGTAGAGAACACTAATTTATTACACAACAAAGTAGTCACATTCTGTTTTCATTCTAATTGAAACTACAGTACGTGCAGTACATACCATGAGAGCAAATGAGAGCAGATTTTATGCCTAAAATTTTATATAGATAACAGAGCAGTGGATGACTGGTGTAGGAATTTGAAAATAAGGAGGAAAATCTTTTGTTTAGCAAATGACATGGGTTTTCACATCCATAAACTGGAATTATGGTTGGCTCTACTGAAGTAACCCCTCCCTTCTTCTCTGTGCCTGATTCGTACAACTCTTCCAATGGCACTGGCAGAGGATAGCATCCTGAGGAAAACTTCTTGTTAAAATAATTGTTTCATTTTTTGCTTTCATTTATCTATTAACGAAAACTTCAAAGCTTCCATTGGTGATGTGCTGTCAGACTATTCTGCCAAGAATCCCTGTTCTTCCTAATACTGCATGCAGTATTTACTTCAGACTTGTATTTCTGTTATGAGGTGAAAACCAAAATAGTCAGCACTGCAGCTCGCTTGTTAATCCTCCAAATGCTGCCACTTCCCAAGACAAATGCAGCATCTAACTCTTTGTCTGTCATCCCTTCACCCGCTTTGTACAGTTAAGCCAGCCAGGCTCACCAGTGCTGTCTGCAGTAACAAACTGACCATGAGGACATTTCAGGAAAAACAAGTAGAGAAATTGTTGTGTACTATGGGCAAGGGGTCACTGAAGGAAGCTGAATATAAGGTCCATTGAAAGTCAGAGAGATTCTTGTAATATTACATTTAAAAAAGCGCCACTTTTTATTAATATGGACTTTATCTCGTCCTTTATTACTCTTTATCTGGCCATTCATGTAAAAAAGCACCAGGGTGGCTCCACTCTTTGAGAGCTCATCAAAATCTGTGGCTCAACTCAGTATAGCCTCCCCAAAACTTTACACTTAAATTCATTCCAGGTTCAGTGTCATTCAGGGGCATCAGAGCCTTGCATGACAGTCAGCAGAGACACACACACCACTCTGGATCTTAGGTGGCTGAATCAACCTTTGGGAAGTATCTCTGTCCTTTCATTAACTCCAGAGTAAGCCTACAGATTTGGCCTCTCAGAAGAGATGGTTTTAATTTGAAAGTCTAAATTTAGCTGGGATGACACTAGTAAGATGCCTTAGTCCAGTGGGACCTTATGGTGCATTTCATTCTTCAGCTGGAATAGATCCCTTATTTTTATCTCCAGAATCACTGGTTTGATGGTGATTTTTCTGTAAAATTATAAATACAAGCTGCAGTTTTTAAACACACATTTTATACCCAGACATCTACAAGCATCTAAATAGAAAAAAATTTTGCTTTCCAAGTCACTGACCTGTCATGTAAGTGCACAAAGAATTTACTGTATTCACTGCATTTCGGTTTGAAATCACTACTGCTATTCTCACTTATCACTGCTAAAAGTCATTTTACATAGCAGGACAGCAGACAACCTGTTGTATGCAACAGAAGCAGCATCCCGTGCCTCAGCTGTAGCTACCAGCAGCCTGTGCATAGACACAGAGCAGCGCGACTGAGCTCAGTAAATGCAAAATCCCTCTAGTGGGATGACATTGCAATCGTAAACTGAGCCCACAACTGGACTCGTGCAGGCTGCATCGCTGCAGAGGATACAGCCCTGCTGCTTCCTAGCAACACGCACTCGCACTCCATGGCATCCCAATCCACAGTACTGCTCTCCGCTTGTGTAATGTAACTGCGGGATCCAGCTCATTTTCACAGTACAAATTCTTGCCTCTTCTTATTTCATGACTTCACACAGCCTGTGGGAAAGTTTCTCTTGGACACAAGGTCATCTCTTAAATAAAATGGATTCCACTTCTGGTTTGAAAATGTTCTGAATTCAGAATGTAGTAAACAAAGACCCCTCAAAGCTAACGACAGAGAAGGTACAGAAAGACAAGTTTTCTATCAAAGTTCTACCGTAAGTAATGGTCCTTCTTCTTCTTCTCACATCATCCTTATTATCCAGATTCTCTCTGCACTTGGCCAAACTGCTATCAGCTTCAACAAGAGCAGGATCAAATCACTAGGTTACTACTGTGCATGTATCTTAATAACCAGATGCAAGAGCTTTACAGTCCAAAGCATTTCATGTTGCTCTGAGATGTCACAGATATAGTAACTCAGTTCAGCTCCTAGTATCACCTTTCCAGCAGTCACTATCTGATCTATTATCTTTGCTTTTTAGTCTTAAATGAAGTTAACTCCAGTCAGACTGTAGCATTTGCTCTAAAAACATCTTATTTCTTGCTAAGCACATTCTTTGGCCAGCAGAGTGCTTCTATGCCAGATGTGCAGTTCTGCACACAGTAATGGGCTTCATGAATTATAAACCATTATGAAAGAAATAAGAAAACAGCCTCTCAACTGCCCCTTAAAACAGTGAATGAGAACACAGCAAAAGAAACATCCACCCACCGGGCTCATGTCCATGCTGTGCTAGAACATCTCACCAAGATCAGCTTGGCACTGTGTACAAGAAACAGCTGTAAAATGCTGAAGGAGAAATCCTTGTTTAGAGTACAATTAGAATGTGCTTTTCTTGCTTAAACAGATTGTGACGTGAAAATAAATATACACAGGAAAGCTCAGATTTACTGCTCTGTTGACTAGACAGGTCTCCTATGGCTTGGATCATTCAGTGACAGCACTTACCCTCCCCCTAAACTCCCCTCTGTTCTCAGCATCAGTCTATAGATGGGTATCATCCTGTTTCAAAACATCATTATTTTCCGTCTTTTAGCATGAAGCAGTTTCCTCCTTGCAGTCTAATTCCTTTGCTTCCCAACCTGCACGCCCCTTGTATCTCTCCTCTGGAAGGGCACCGAATTCCCTTCAGGCAGATTAAGTCATCCAGGAGACAAAGTTATGGATGGGGCATGAATAATATGCAACAAAGGCCCCTGGGCATTTTTGTACCCCTGTAGAAGAATTATTGGTTCCTCTTTAATTTGTTCAGGAACAGGGCACCTTTGACTGTCCTCACACTCTGCCTGCACACTAGTGAGTACAAGTACATGAAGCAACACAAAGAACAATTCTGGTATGTCCAGAGTGTGACAAGCTGACCATATGCTCTGTAGTACTTCATCTTGTATGTCTGGTGGCCAGGACACCTAAATGCCCAACAGTGTTCTAGAAAGCCTCAGACAAGCCTCTTTTTACCTGGGCAAAATGTCCTGGAAAGGAATAGTGGAAAAAGGTTGATGTGGACAAGCCTGAGAAGGGTACAGTACCTATACTGCCACAGGAATGGGATTGCACCATCACTGCCGCTACCAAAGGCATTGCTTCTAAAGCAGAAAGGAAAATGCTGTCCACTTTACACCATCCATAATGAGAAACACTTTGATGACAAGTCATTGATGTATCATTACAGTTCAACCCATTTAATGTGTATATCAAGCTACAGTCTCATCACACCACAAGCACAAGTACAGTAAAATAAGGTGCTTGGACCTTCATTTGTATCTCCAGGCTCAGTACTGAAAGGGGCCTTCCAGATCCACATCTATTGTTTGAGACAGAACAGCCCATTAGTCTTACAAATAAATAAACAAAAGTAACAATTAAAAAATCCCAGTTCTTGAGCCCAGAGATGTCAATACTGCCACTCCTTAGCCTTTAACCTAAGGCCTCCCTCCATGCTGCTGAGAAGTGATATTCCCTCCTGCACAACAGGATTACAGCAGAGCCAAGAATCCACATACTGCCACGCTACAGCTTGCTCAGCCACGTCTCAGCATCACCAGCCCAAACTGGTCTGACTTACTAGTAACTGCATACTTACTAAATCAGAGAAGAAATCCACAATCTGACTGCATCCTGCAGAGCACACCACATGGGGTGTTTAGGTCAGCACTGCTTTCATACAACACAGTACTAAAGAGAAAAAGGCAAATAAGAAGGCAGTGCTAAGAACAGACTCTCAAATAATAGCTATTCTGCCTGTTCAGATTAATCAGAAAAGATTTTTGTAGAGGATGTGATCATCTCATGTGCAAATCAAGCTTACAGCTCATCAGTAACTGGAAAGCTACCTCTTTTCTTTGGGCTAATCTTGTCAGAAACTTAACTCTTTCCTGAAGAAAGTCCCGTCATACCTGAACAATGAAGAGCAGCCAAAGAGCAGCTTGATAAAGAAAAGCTGAGGTGACTTATGTAAGGATGGACAGATGGAGTAAGTCCTGCCATAAAGAGTTTACAAATGAGAAAAGAGTAAGATACACACTGAGCCTCTGGAAACTTCTGCATCAGTTTGAGGAAAAGTGTTAAGCAGCACAGAGCAGAGTTGAACTCCTCTGCTAAGAAATCAGCAGTCACCAGTCTTTAGATGTGATTGCTAAGCCACTTTGAATTCTTTTTTGTCAAGCTCAAAACCATTTAAATTCCAAGAGATATAGATAATGACAGCATTTTCAGAGTTCACCTTCCTGCTGATGTCCACAATTTTCTGCTGCCAACTTGCCCTCCACAGCTGCTCAGCACCTTATGAAGAAATTTAGCTCCTCTTCCAGATGTTTTTGTGTGATTCTAGAAGTCTCGATTTATTCTACTTTATTTCAGCACTCGACACCATACTCAGTAATTCACAGCTTAGCTGTAGCTACCTTATTTCTTAATAATTTAAAATATTTCCTCTCTCTTCACATGCAGTTTCAATCTGAAGCAATCTCATTCCACGTTTAGAGTAAAAGAAAACAGAAGGATCAGGGTGGATGAGGTATGAATAGAGTAAGTACACAACAGCACACTTAACTGAGTGAAGTACCTATTCAGAGGAGCACTTGCTCATCCAAGGTACAATTTCCCCATATGCTCTAGCAGTGCCACAAAGCCGCACTCATGATTTTCTAACATCTGTGGCTGACAAACGGACTCCACCTCCAGTCAGGAGAAAACTGTGATTCCCCTCCTCAAAACCATTCTTTTGTCAAGTATCTACAAATCAGAGTGATTAGTAAAGACAGATCTCAGATGGCACATCACCATGCTACAAACTCAATGGAAGAGCACTTAAGGGTAGTGAAAAAAAATGAAATAGCAAGATAGTGTTTAATGTATTAATGGCTACCTTTTATCAAGAATATTGTTAACACTCAAGCCAAAGAGGACACTCTAGTAACAGAGGAAATGTCAGACACAGTCAGTGAAGACGGGTAAAAGCAGAGAATGGACCTCAGATTAAGACATCCCAGAGAGATCTGGAACTTTATCTCAAAACTAGAGATAAATAGAAGGTCACCAAGATACATTATGAACAGTATAAAGCGAACCATGGAATAGCTAATTCTTCCCTTCTCATATCATAAGAGGAAGATGTTCAAGAAAATGTCAGTAGAAGGAAACTATCCCATAACTATCCTGCTGCAATGTCCCTTTCTCTGAAGCATCCAGGACTCGCTGCTGCCTAACACTGCGTTCTGAACTAGAGTGGTCCAAATTGCTTTGGCAAGCCCTTTGTTTCCACTTTAAGTTATCACTCCTACAAGAAAAGGGATTTTTTTTAATTTTCTAAGTTGTTTTGTAATTGTTTTAAGAAAGCAATTGCAAAGTTAATGGGAAAGAGCACACAGGACTTCTGTCACCTAGGGAACAGACAATAGCCTCCCAGGAGCTGCTGTATAATCATAGCTGTATTAACTGGTATCAGCTAACAGTTACCTTAAGCAATAAAACAGTCTCAAAACCTGAAGAGTCCATTAGAGAGCAATTACTCAAAATAACAGGGAAGGTAATTATTTTCCATATCATACCTTTAAACTTTCAGACACAGTACAGCTCAGCCGTAAATCAACTGTGCATCACAGGACTATTAAATGCTTAAAAGTGTCTTCCCACTGTTTGGTACAAATTGAATCAAGGTGTATTCACAGCTGTATGAATATCACAAGTAATTTTTTTTTTCTCCATTTCAAAATCAGTTCCTCTCAGTGTATCTATTTTAGTAGATTTTTTTTTTTAGTTCAATTTCACTGAATATGGCTGAAATGCAGGAATGAAAAATGGTTGTTGATGCCTCAAGCAGGCATCTTTAGTCATGAATGGAAGCTTATTGTGCAATTAAAATAAAACTCCAAAAACATCTTAAAAATAACATATAATGCTTTTTAGAAAGCTCCTAGTGATGAATTTGCTGCTTGTTTACTAAGAAAATACAGCTTAAATCTAAGATGAAAGTGGTAGAGAAACCAGATGTCAGGACAAATATCTGAACCCAACGCAATGCAAAAACAATTTACTACTCATGTTTTTAATGATTCCCCCCATTTCCCACTCTATTTTGGCTCCCCTGAAGCAAGATGGCCTTTTAAAATTCTCCCATTCTACCCTTAAAGGTCATGCTATAAAACTCAAATGTCTGCACCCAGCAAACACAGTTCAGTCTTGTGACAAGTTTCCTTCAGGACAAGAAATTACAAGTTTCCTTCCCTAACATGTCATTAAATATTGTGCAATCCAGCCAGTAAAATAATACTAAGCAGCACATGGATTGTGGACCGTGCCACTCACTCTCCTTTAAGGTGCAAAGTAGAGAACATACCAAACGAAAACATCATCCAGCAGTTTCTATAGAATCAGAACAAGCTGTTTTTTAGTGGGGAAGTTAACTAACATATAGTTATGAAACTTATAATCAGAGGATATTGTGAATATTGCCTCAGAAGCACAGAATGGTCGGGGTTGGAGGAGACTTCTCGAGATCATCTAGTCCAACCCCCTGTTGAAGCAGGTTCCCCTTGATCAGGTTGCACAAGAATATGTCCAGGTGGGTTCTGAAATCCTCCTGAGTAGACTCCACACCCTCCCTGGGAAGCCTGTGCCAGGGCTCCCTCATCCTCACAGTGAAGAAGTTTCTCCTCCTATTGAAGTGGAGTTCCAGCTTGTGTCTGTTACCTCTAGTCCTGTCACTGGCCACTACAGAAAAAAGACTGGCTCCATCCTCTCGACACCCACCCGTTAGGTATTTCTAAGTGTTGATGAGATCCCACCTCGGTCCTCTCCAGGCTGAACAGTCCCAGGTCTCACAGCATTTCGTCGTAAGAGAGATGTTCCAGTCCCCTTATCATTTTTGTAGCTCTCTTCCAGGCTCTCTCCAGAAGTTCCCTATCAGTCTTGAGCATAGAACAGGACACAATACCCCAGAAGTGGACTCACCAAGGCAGAGTACCTCCCTTGACCTGCTGGCCCAGGATGCCATTATCCTTCTTGGCCTTGAGGGTACATTGCTGTCTCATATTTAGTTTGCTGCCGACCAGAACTTCCAAGTCCCTCTCTGCAGAGCTGCTCTCCAGCAGGTCAGCCGCAGCCTATACTGATGCAGGGGGTTGTTCCTCCCCAGGTGCAGGACTCTGCACTTGTCCTTGTCAAATCTCGTAAGATTCCTATCTGCCCAACTCTCAAGCCAGTCAAGATCTTGCTTGTAAACTTTTCTCTCTTTTCTGTTTGCAGTTTCCCTCGACAAGGTTGTCACTTCAGACACTAGGAACTACCTAGTGTTCAGTTCATCCTCTTATAATGTGCATACATAATATCATCACATTGATAACACTCCTTACTGTTGTATATCCTACATGTAACAGGGAACGTAACTCAACTAAGTGATGCCTATGTAGTACCAAGCATGTCATTATTGTCAAACTGAAAATCTCCATTATGTCCTTCTTATATATTCCTTGGAATTACCTCTTAATCAATATAATTTTTCCCTCAGTGAACATGTACTTCATTTTCCCACAAGCTATACAAACACAGCCATCTCAAGATAACAGTTTTAGTTAATACACAGTTAACAGAATCTATCTTATTCTATTTTTCGGCACAAAGTACATTAAAATATCCATCTCTCATTACTCTTTTATTATTCACAAATGTGTACTTTTATGTGGTTTTAATTCCTCAATATATTTTAAATTTTTTCCCTGAATTTGCATTTTCAAAAAGTACTTAACATGCAGATTAGAATACATCTTTTGGTACTAGGTTTTCTAGCTGTCACATTGCTGTTGTTACTTCTAACATCTGGGATCAGTATGCACCATTTCAAGGCATTAGAAGGTTCCTGCAATAGAATAGTCAATTCTGAGTAAGAATTCTGCAGCTTGCCGTATCGATACTATGTACCTCAAGAGAGTCAAAGTGCACAGAAAGCACTCCAAAAGCACATTTTTTCCTGGCTTTTCTCTAATTCCAATCTCCGAACACTTCAGTAGTCGGCCAACAAAGCCTTCTAGCATCAGCTCCTAAATTCTACCAAAAAGGCATGTCAGGTGCCTAAGCATTTTTCTTGCAGCTGGCGCTCAGAATCTGTGTGCTTTGAAAGAGCAGGTACTGCAAGAGGTCTTGATGTGTTTCTTCTTTTCTTCTTGCTGTTTTCTTCAGTTCAGATGCATAGGTCTTCAACGGACTCAGATGCTTCTCCCACATAGTCAAGGGGCTCTTAGAAATCCATTGTGAATGGACAGGCAAACTCATCTACGTTCCTTTTTTTTTTTTTCTGGTTGGAAGAATAACCCAACAAGGCCTTCCCATAAGTGGATCTGTCTCTGTTTCTCCCATTTCTTCTACGCTATTGTCCTGCTCCTCTCAAAAATGGCTCATCTTTCAATGTTCACAAGCATACCCACTGTCTAAGGAAGCACATTAGAGGTCTGGCCAACTTCCTCTGCTCTGACCATTTTTTCTCTTCTCCCGTCTCTAGGTTTCAAGAATCATCTCTGTATAAGGAGCAGCCAGGTAGTCAACAGTGAGACCATGATTTTTTAGTGGACTTTCTACATCTTGAAATCTCACACTCTTGACATTAAAGGGTTTCTTGCTCTCCTCTTGAATGTAATTTTTCTATGCCAGAGGAAAATCCGAAGAGCTACTAGCCCATCACTTATGTTTTGTTTTTCTGTTGTAAATGATAGGGATTATTCTTTTCCTTCTATAACTACTGCAGCAGCTATATAAAATCTTTTATTTTTTCCAGACAAGATTACCTAAGTGATAACAACCTACTATTGTGCTGTATCACTGTAGCAGTAGTGACTGAACAAAGGATAAAATCAGAGAGCTTAATTTTCAGGTCCCAAAAGGAAAATCTCTTAAAGCTTTCTGAAAGCTGGGAAAATCAGACCAAAAAAAAAAAAAAAAAAAAAAAGCACATATATAAAAAAACACACAAACCAAACAAAATGCAAACTTTCAGTAATATGCAATTTGGCTTTTGCTGCCTAAAGCTGTATCTGATGTGGTCTGCTGTAGAATCCAATTACAGCTCATCAAAAACATAATTCCTTTATTGATCTTGTTCTCATCTCTGTAACTTGAGGATTTTTAATAGTTCTCTGATTCTCAAGGTGGTCACAGCACACATGGTTTCTGTTGTTGTAGCTTGCACCCAAAAAATGAACTTTGACTAACTGCACAGATGAAGCTGGTATGCCATCCATGCCCTCCAGCTGGGAGAAAAAAAAAAATCTTAAAATCCATCTGAAATCACTGCAAAGCAGCTGATACCATTCAAAAGACCGCAAACATGTGAGTAAAATGTTAAATTTTTCAGTTCTCTCTGAAGAAAAAAGAAAACAAGAACATCCTTACAAAAATACTAAGTGGGAGATATTATCTTGCCTGACAAAGGCTTGCACTGTGAGACCACTAAAGAAACTGAAAATATACCCTCTAGCAAAGAATAAAGTTGAAATCAATCTTAGTTGACTTGTTTGCAAATGGAATCTGATCCTCATATTTCAAAGCAGCTGAAAGTGATTCAACACAAATTCACAGATCCAGTTACTCAACATGAGATAATGGAAATTACAGCTCTAAAACTCAAGAGGGATGCTTCTGAGAAAATTTCTGGAAAGTGCTATACAGTTATGAATGATGAAACAATGGATTTCTCCAAAAGATAGCTAGTGGTTTTCTGTCTGCAGTATGTGGATGACAACATGACTATTCATACAGAGTTCACCAAATTCTGCAGTCTATTCTATACTTACAGTGAAATTACATCAGTAATTAGAATGCTGTGTGCAAATCTAAGGGATATCCAAAGGTATGGATAACTCTACCACAAGGCTGTTAAAATGTCAAGTTTTGCATCAGCCTGACTAAAAAAAGAACTGTAAGTCATTAATACAAGAACTGTAAATCATTAATACTCACTTTTCCCCTTTATCTCTAGAGACATTTCTCAAAACGTTTAACTTCTTTGGAAACACTCGAAAGGGATGAAGCATGTTAACAAGGACATGTTGTATACATCACCTGGCATCTGTGTCCTCTATCTAGCAAGAGGAATAGCTTCACTTTCCAAGAGCTGCTTTGCACATGTGACATGGTAAACAACCAATGTTTTCACAGCCCTGCAAGGGCTGGGTATATTAATAGAGAAGGCCACTTACTTACACAAAAACGTTAATTTCCTTCAGTCATCAAGTTGGGATAAAAGTTACATCTTGTTTGTATCCCATGGCTTTTCACCAAAGATTACAGGAATGCCTGAATGCAATTACTAAAAATTAGAAGGGAGTTGTGTCAGTGTATCTGTGCTGAAGTAATTGTTTTTATAGCATCTAGTATTCAATCAATTTGAATGCACAGGCTTAGAAAATTATTCAAGATCTTTAAACTCACATAACAACTCCAAACATAACAGAAATGCAAAAACAAAATGGGCTGTAAGTGGCTGACCGATTTCAGCTGTAATTGCCTGATTACTCAGCCTCTTCTGTTGTAAGCCAACTGTAAACTCACAGAAAGGTCCTTGTAGTCAGTTCAGAAGTATCTTAGCTGGTTCAGCCAAGACTGGCTTCCAGAACAGTACAAGTGATAAAGATAATTTTGATGTTACCAGCCATCAAGCAGCGCAGTTTCAACACTTTCTATCATATTAAAAACAGGGCTTAAATCCAGGATGAGACAGTTATTTCTCCAGTGCCATATGGTTTCAAAAACGAGAACAGAACTAATGACTTAGAACTTACAGATGATTTGGAAGAACTCATATCAGGAAATGGAAGGCAAATATGGGTGACTAGAACTTTTAGGGGCCTGCAAGTCATTGTTTTTATTAACATTTTAAAAACAGCCTTTTATCCTCACAAGGCAATGCTGATGTGGCTACTCATAGGCTCAGGTGGCTCTAGGACAGTCTCTTTATATTTTCCTCCACCTTTCAGAAATAACCTATTCCAAGTAAATATCTGTAAGATGTTTTCTTCCAGAAGCCTCAAAAATTCAAAACAATCACATGGCTCAATGAGCTGCCTTTCCTCTGAACACCTATCAGGGACATGACGTAAACTCTGCCTCATCCCAGGGCCTTACAGGAAGAGGGCCTGGGTTTCTTATGCCTTCCCTTCTTCCAACAACGGCTTAATGTATTTTCTTAACCTTTCCCTATTTATCCCCTGTATAAGTGGGACAGGAAAAGTGTCCTCACTAAAGGCTCTCAAAGTACTACCTCGAGCTATAAAAGGCTAGTTCCTCCATTATAGAGGCAGTTTTCCAAACTCAGCATCTCCTGGGATTATGATCCACTTTTTTTGAAAGGATTAAAGATCCCAGAACTTCCAATTCATTTGCTTATACTGGTCCTAGAACTAAAGGATTTAAAGTTCACATATGCCATGAAAGGGATGCTTCCTCAGTTCTTATAAAAGCTGCATTTAACAGACTAAATTCTGCATTAAGATGCTCAACTTAGTCTATAGGCCATGTATTACTATTTTTAGAGCCACAGTGACTACTCAAAAGCTGAGTTCAGAGCATCTTTTAAAGTATTTTTGTTTAAAAACACTGGTCTTAAATCCCTGATTCCCTGCTCAGACTGACACCAGAGGAGACCTTGAGAAAAAGCCAGACTTTTAGAAATAGTGTGTTCATTACCAGTATTTTTCTCCCTGTAGGACACCCTGCTAGACTGATGCCTTGACTCTCTTAGCCAAATAGTAAATACTTTAAATATATCATGCTTTTTACCTCTGTGTCCCTTAGGAACTGCTTCAACATTAACAACTTAAACTAATTTGTGTTCTGTCCTCCATTTCAGTACAAAAAAAAAACCCCAACAAATCAGATAAATCCTCATCGATTGTCAGAAACCTTTGGCTTTATCACCAGCACATATATTCCTATGATTTGCAAGTCTTCCTTCCTATAAGAAGTCTGACTGCATAGTTCAGCACAGTTTGATCCAGAGATAGTTGGCACATCTACAGTGAGTAGATAAGTAATGTTTGCATGCAATGTGTCAGGAGTTACTGTGCATACAGCAGAGGAAAGTAATTGACTCCCCTGATTTATTACAAATGCTGTTAACACAAAATTCACAGTAAGACTTTCATTATCTTATGTTTTCTCTATAAATATCTCCATGGGTTTTGCCAATGCATTTTACATCCAAAAAAAAGGTAACGGCAGGGATGCATAAAATATAAATATATCTGAGTCTCCATTTTTATTATTTCTAAGAAATATGCTTTAAGGAATTAAAATGAAAAATAGATTACAAAAGGAAGCTACTTCGTTGTTTAAGTCCAGCATTTCATGCTCAAATGGTTTCACAGGATCTCTGTCTTCTTCAAATTGTCCTTCCATCTACCTGGACTTCCCCCTTCCCTGAGCCTCGAAGGAAATGAGCTACAGACAGTTGGGAAGGAGATAGATAAGATTTATGTGTCTTAAACACTACAAAGACTTACTATATATTGCAGACAAAAGTTAGACAGTTTCTGCCAAAAACCCAGTTTCTGCATTCCTAGCTATAAATTGAGTTGGTGCCATAATCTACAGTTTGGAACATGTTTAAATCAGGCATTACCCAAGGTATAGATCAGGTGCTTTCAGCCACCCAAAAATGTCTGTACTGAGTGTAACCATGCTGATACTTCTGGCTTTACAGAACTACAGCACAATGGAAAAAAATCATTTCATCTGATTTGTGACACCTGATCCATCTGTAACATTACAGAATCCAACACTCTAGGGCTTTTCAGTAAAGAGGACCACTCCTCTGCTAAAAGACACCTTTAACTCAAAAAGCTTCAGTTTGCGTCTTTCTCACACAAAGTCAGAATCAAAGCCAGGCTTTCAGAGGACAAAACTAGGGGCCATGCACAAACGTGTCACTATTCACATACCTGTCCATGTGTTACATATAGATGAGAGCTGAATACTTGTGGATGTAGAATTCTAGTTCAGATATTTACACAAGCAAACTGCCTACAGTCCTTCCCTCATATTTGGCATTCAAGGTGTGAGGATTCAGTCTTCAATGAGATAATGCATTTGTCTTCATTGTGAAAAACTTGACACAGCATTTGGGTTAGATTTTTTAAGTATCACTTCTTTGGCTAGACATGAGACATTCATTAAATGAAGTGTCAAACAAGAGCCAATGAAAACTCTATCACTAAGTATTTTTTCCAATTCCACAATTCTTTCATCAGCTATAAGCAAACAGTAGCACTCTTGTCCATCAGGAAGAGTCTGTGGGTCTGACAGATTCCATTGGCTGGAAATCAAGACAACTCCCATAGAGATTTTATTAAAAAAATAGATTGACTATATTTCAGAATCTTACAGACATTTCTTGGCAAAAAAAAAAAGTATACATACATAAAAAGCAGATTCTTAGTATGCATCTGAAAAAGAAAGATCTTGCATATGTGTTCTTTGCAAGGCATCTATTTTTTCTATTCCCACTCTTAAATCTCCTGTATGCCAGCAGTAATTTAAAGTACTTCTTTGCAAATTATTATTTTTAAATATGGGCAGCAGGTAGTATGCATTACTGTGGCTGCTAATGCAATATCCATCTAGAAAAGTAGGACTTCATAATCCCCATGGACTCTACCTTTAGAAAGAAGTCCTAGGACACCTTAAAGTCTCATTCCTTTTCAACTGGGCTTGTATATCCACTTTTTTACACATCTGAATAAAATACAAAGATGACAGCTAAGAATTCTTACCATTAGGAAGAAGTAAACGTCCAACAAAATACCACTTTCCACACTTTCCCTTCTTTGTGGTACTATGGTGCTTTCTGTGGGTCAAAATTTCATTTTAGTTCACCATGAGAGGTAGGAAAGAGAACAAACATTCAGCGGGTCTAATCAGGAGATTTCTTTATGTTTCTGAGAAAAGGACAGAACTGATAATCTATAATAGAAGTCTATGGGTAAATCAGAAAGGTCTTCCTTGTGGTAGGTCAATGAAGCTCATTCCAGCACTGTATAATTTGTTTACAAAGCAGGTCTGGTTTAAGATTGTCAGGTTGTTCTTTTAGAACACTTTCATACGATTTTCATGAATGGTCACTATTGTGCTACTCACTCAGATCTCCAGAAACAGGAGTCACAACAAGAGATCTTATTACCCATTGTCGAAAACAAAACAAAACTCTTCTTGTAGTCGAAGCAACCGTAGGCAGTCTAATCTCCTTAGCTCTGCAGGTGTCTGCTGGTATGATCTTTAATGGCCGTCTTCCAAGCACGTGTAATTTGGTCTAGACCTCAGCCACCAAATCTTTCTGTGGAAACTAGATCTATAGCAACTGTCAAACTCTTCAGCAATTGCATGGCCTACAGTATGCATATGTCCTTCAATGCATGTCTAACCTACTTATAGATAAACATCTCTCCTATCACTGCCTTGTTTAGGCCTAGGTCCAATAACAAAATATTCTGCTAATTAAAACAAAACATGACACTCAATCTTGCCTTCCCCCTGGCTGACAGTGAAATACTGACTTGCAAATAAGTAGTTATTGCCACCATTTTAATGATGACAAGATGATACTTTGATTCCAAAAGCTAATCCTTGGCTTGAATGGAGTTAGCTAATCTATCCACGAGCCTGGAGGCTGTGTCACTTGCATTTGGAGAGAAGGTTTGTCTTTATTAAGCTGTAATATTGAATGAGATACTAATAGGAAATGGCTTCCTATCTATTCCAACAGCCAAAATTAGCATAGACACAGAAGTGGTGCTCTCATACTGGGAAATGTTATAGGGTTCATCCTCAGAAGAAACTATTAAAGGATTACATAACATTTTCTACTTTTAAATGCATGTAAGACGGCAGGAAAGACAGAGACTTGCATTCATCCTCTTTCTATCAGAACAACATAGCCTTACTCCTACTCCCACTAAACCAAAACCTTTCACAAAGCAGAGCAGACAGAGCCTCCAAGACTTCAAGCTTTGCTTAAGAATCCTAGCCCTGGTCTGCTGTCTTTAGGCTAGTCTAACTCAATGAAGTGACTTCTGCAAAGGCACTTCAGTATTGGCCCAACCGGAGGCCTCTGTTATTCAAGCCCCTAACTTCCAACAAACACAACAGCCAGTATTAAGTCAGACTTCAAGGCAAGTACCACCCTCAGTGTTCTCTGGAGACATCAATGAATCTGCACAGAGTCCAGCATCAGTGCAGCTATGACTTCCTGCTTTTTACAGGTGATAGACTGGAAGTAAGAAGACATAGTAAATCAGTCCAGGACAGACTGCAGGACTGCATTCAGAATAATGCTCTCCCTTGAGTTCATGGTCCTCTCTAGCTGCCACTCCTTGTGTTACGACTCAGAATGCTTTATAAGCTATCAAGGTTTCTGAAGAGAGAGGATGACTGAATTTTGTTCTGAAGCAAGCACATCTTCTATCTGGTGCAAGTGTGGAATGGTACTGCTAGGGACGGGGGCAGGGATGGAAGCAGCTGCTCCAAATGTTCCCATAATCAAGATGTCCAAATTAAAACATCCAGTGGTAATGGCTGCCATTTCTGCCTGCTATTTTTTCCCCTGTTACTGCATACATAATTCAGCCTGCTTGATACAAGTAAGTACATGACAGTTTTGTATTTGCCAGAACACTTACAAATCTTTCTATGGTCAAAGTATCTCCAGGCCCCTACTGAGATGCAGTTCTGTTTGTTTAGGTAACATACACAAGGCTTAAAGGCAGTTCCTCCCAAAGGAGTTTAAAAAATAAGTGGGTGAGAGAATGAAAGAAGAGAACTGAGGCACAGAGAGTTCAAGTAACATGTTCATAGCTGTGCAGCAAGCCTGGAGGGAGTGAGGAATTAAAAGCCAGACCTCCCAAGGCCCAGCTCAGTGCATTAACCACTAGACCGTCTTACCTGAAAAGCATACTCCTACTTCCAATTGCACAGCAAACTGGAACATTGAACTAAATTCTTGGCACCGAGCATCAATACTGATGTATCACTTAATTTCCCAATACCTCAAATCATCACTACACACATCGTGGTCTCTTGCTCCACAATATATACAATATGTGGTCTATTTGCACAAAGCCACAACTAATTGTTGCTTCATCCGTTAAGAGTGTTTTGGCAGAACAGAAGGGGTTTTGTTTTGTTTTTGTTTGGAAATACTGCCAAGAAACCCTCTTTGGTGGATAGTAACACATTTAGAGACCTGTTACATTACAAGCTAAAAGCAAAACTTGATTAAAAAACATAGTCTACAGAATGGAGTTGGCCAAAGTATCAGAGCATCAAAGAATGGGAATCTTTCCCACTAAGGCCAAAGTTACTGCCCAGAGTCCATGGCAAACAATGGAAGTATTCATCAGAAGTAGTGCACCTTCCTCACTGAATGTTTGCAAGAGCACAGAAAAGCAGAGCTGACCCTGGTATCTATTTTAGGAAAAAAAATATTTTCTGCAGTCAGTCACAATGTCCACAATATATTTCAAATATCAACTGTGCTTCACAAGATCTGACAGATCATGTTTCCTGAGCAACTAAAGAGTTAGCTCACAGGGTTTCCAAAGAAGCTTTCCAAGGAGAAGCGAACTCCTGAGAGTTTTACCTATATCGATGTACATACACACAGAAATACCCAGCATGAATTTTGAAGGCTTTCAGGAGACCTGCATACATGTGATGGGCTGCCAACGTGAGTCAAAGTCCACAAAGCCCAACTGTAGGATAGAGTAAACGCTACAGCCTTGTTTCACTGCTGGAACAGTAGACAGTGACTTATCACAACTGACATACTAATCTGGAGATCTACAGGTCACTGAAACCTCTTAAGATAGTCTTCTATCTTGCTGCTCATCACTGTAATAACAAGAGAATGATTTGTATTGGAATACATACAAGACACTCTTGGATTGGAAGACTCCCTTAGTTTAAAATGGAATCCAAGCCAGCAGCAGGTAATATCAGCAGTAGCAGTCATCAGCACTGAGCTGCACCAGTTCCATCTTCTCCTTAATCTAACCAACTCCATTCACATTGTGGTTTAATCACATATGCTAAAAATACTTTGCAATGGGGTGAATTTAACAGTGAACGAGAATTCAGACAAACATAATTTTCTGAATTTACAAAGAGCCAGAACACTTCGGTGGATACGTCTGCAGGTGTGTTACCCAAGTCATTTGCTTCTTAGTCATCAGAAGAACTAAACCTATCTCAGAGACAGGAAAGATATCAACTGGTGAAATACTGTGGTCACTTCCTAGCTAGTGACCACTGTCAAAAGACTCAGTTTCCTACCTCCCACGAAGTCAATGTTCCTGTCGTGAGCTGAAGCTAAGGATCAAGGATTGAAAGATTAATGGGAAGAAACTTGCTCTCAAGCTTCTTTGAGTGAAAGAAAATGCTTCAAGACTAGTAAAAATGCAATGGATTACTGTATTGATTTGTCAGAGCTTCCATGTGGATACACATGGATGACTGAACTGCTACACCACGGTTACCCTACTGTTTTGTGCGTTACAGATATGTCTCAGCTTTGCTTATCTGTCCCTGCGGTCACATCACCACAGGTGAGTCATTCTGTCTGTTATGGAGCAAGCATTTTTAGCCTGAAGCAGGTGTGAGATCATTCCTCTCAAGTATTTTTTCCGTGGTGAGACAAACTAAGTTACATTGTCTCCCCTTTCCCACAGGCCAAGAACACAGTAGGGGACAGTCCTCACACTGTAGCTGGCACATGAGAATTTTATTTTGAAAAAATGAACAACAGTAATAAAAGCAGAAGACTTTCATTGTCCTCTGTCTCTGCAAAAAAAAAAAAACCCAAACCTATCTGAAAAGTTCATACTTGCACATTAAACAGGGATGTCTCAGGTCAAATAAAGTCACAATTTTAGTGTGTGGTTTAAAAAAATGAAAACTTTAAGTGACCAAAAAACCATTACACTCTACAGAAAAGCCAAGCCAACACAGAGAAGAGAGGAAAAAAACCCACAAAAAGCATGAGCTGCTCCCAATGGCTCAACTCAATGAAAACTCTGGGTGCAGGATGTTTAGACTTCAGGGAAAAATCAGGACTAGTTCTTCATAGCTCTGCTTTAAATGGAAAAAAACCACATCTCTTAGACATGTAAAACCTGAACAGTCACTGGTCTAGTCCCAACTCTCCATCTTTTCCTGGTTTTTTTTCGCCCCTCACAAAGCTGAGTTTATAGTGATTGAACAATTTTCTCAGCTCAGATTGCATGCTGCAAACATTGGTGCTACAGCAGGGACATTATGACTTTAATAAAACTAGAAGCAGTTAATGGTTAACAATAAAAAATAATATTTTTCCTTCAAGCAATTAAATTGTAATATAGGGCTCTCTAATTCCTTCCTGTCTGGTCCCACGGGCCTAAGAATAAGGCAACATGAGAAATAAATAATGTGTTGCTGTTACAGTGTTTCAACCAAATCTTTAAGTCTCTACAGGAGAAATATTGTCTCCCTCATTAATTCTGAAATCCCTTTTATGGTTTCATATATCAAGTTACCTTTCTGCTAATGTTTTATTTATATGCTAGTTTACTGCATTATGTTTCCAATTCACATTGTTTTAATGAGTAATTTGGCTTTGATAAGTCTATGACACATTACAGACAAATTCATGTTACATTTGGCCAGCAAACACTCCAAAATAAGCAGAAACCCAACATTCAAAGAGCCTGCAATATTTTGCAACCACACCTTAATGTTAGTTTGTTTTTATTTATTCGCTTCCAAATGCAAATAACTTCCCAGCTCATTTTAACAAAGAAGTACTAGCAGCAGACAAGAAAGGGATTATGTGAGAAGGAAGGGAGGGTTCAGTAAGTATTTAGACGTAAGTATTAAAATATCAGACTCTGATTTCTACATCAGACCCTGAATAACCTATGTGAACTGAAAGAAATAACCCCTAAACTGCAATTTTGACATGACTCAGGAAGCTGTAGAGGGTTTGTTCAAGATCACTGTTAGGTGCTTTATAAATAGATGCATCCCTCTTGTAAATGTTTTTATGCAACCTGGTTGGTAGTTACATATGAGTATCAGAAGGCTCAATAAGCAAAACAGCAGCTTCTCAAGATTACACAGTAATTTCTAAGCATTTGAAAGAGTGCATTCACGTGAAAGAACTAGGTAACGTACAGAGAACAAACATGCACTGGTAATGCAACCATCACATCAAGAAGTCTTGCACAAGGATCTCAGACGAGAGAGAAAACTTTACCTTGAGTGAAATCAAAGTTATCTGCTGGACTAGACAGTGATGAGAAATCCTCAAATTCAATCAAGTTCAGGTGTTTTTTAGAGCTGTGAGATTTAGCACAGAAACTAGCCCCAGGCTGAACCCAAAGAGACTGTGGCCTGAGGGTTCTGCTTTCACCACACAGCTTCTTCAGGGCTCTTCTACTAGCCACTACAACCTGCTCATCCTCAGCCTTGGACCTGCAGATACTTATCCCAGGCAGGAATCATACTTCATCTCATTTACTGTTCCCGTGTTCCTCTTACGCCACCTGAGTTGAAAGTGTCCTACACAGTGTAACTCTGACATTGTTACAGAACCTGCATCATGAAGATTCATAGAAGCTGCTCAACATGTCATCCCTGTTACAACAAAAACAAAGGTAAATGGACTATAAGAAAGTGTTAATTCCCTGATACTGTAAAATTGTCATTATCTCAATACAAAATGAGATGGGGAAAAAAAGGCAGTTGTTTCTGTTTCTTTTTTCAACCTGACATTATCCTTGCCAGACTATGTGAAAATCACAGTTATGAAAACATAAACAATACTGAAGAGAGAGACTATCTTTGCTTTTCAGAGGAACTGCATTAGGATACAGATCCTAAGGCACGAACTTAATGAAAAAATGAAGTTTTTCAGTGTTGGCAGATGTTGAAAGTACATGCCTGAAATGAGTGTGTGTTAACCAGCTTAGCTTTGCTTCAGAGAATTCCTCTGACTGGGAGGACTCCCTAGTATTTTACAATGACCCACGTGCCCCCACACTCACTGTCATCTTCAGTGATGATGTGTGTCCTGGAAACACCAGTTATTGTAGCTCCAAGCCTTGCGTTTTATGAGCTTTGAGTAATTCTTAGCATTCAAAAACCTCATTCCAAAGGGGAAGAATAACAAAGGGTTTGGGTTGTTGTTTTTTGGGTTTTTTTTAAAAAAAAGAAGGCCAGATAGTGGTTGGCAAGAGAAGAAATGGGCAGCAGAAGTTTGTTTCGCCCTGCACATAACTTTGGTTGCGCTTAGAGGCTGCTGCATTGAATAGATTCATCAGTTTCACATTAGGTGAAATTATACTTTGGATTATTATTCTGAAAAGTGGAACTCTAAGGATTTCTGGGTTACAGCACTTACTTACATGCAGTGTTTTTGGACCCTACATTCTCTCCTCAGTCAATCTACACTTTACAAGACCAGGTAAGTATCACTGGCCTCATTTCACAATCAATATGGAGAAGCTGCGTGACTCATTTGAGATTATAATGATGAGCCAAAGCAGAACTGGGCCCCAAATTCAGATCTAATACACAGCCACATCACTAGATTTCGGCACTGTAATCTGAGACAGATGTCATTTAGTTGGGTTATACACCACACACTCATATTTTACTGGTCTTAGAGGAGGCAAAGTATATCACCTTTGTTGGCAAAATGGAGATGCTAACTAAGGATTCAATCACCGCCTATGAGGCATTGGCAGGGATGTCCCTGATCCATAGTGGAGGCATCAATGCTGTCAACTGGATGCAGCTCTTACACTGCCTGCAAATGATTTAGCTCTATCAACCCAAGAATCCTACTTAGATGCATCTAAAGCACTTCACAGCCTGGCCTTTATGTCCAAGCTCAATAGCAACACACTGTTGCAAATAGACCTTTAAGTGAACAAGACTACTCAAGCACATAGGGACAATGTACTGGAGTATAAGAATGATCTTTCCAAAACTGAAATAACTGATTTCCAGAATATTTTCTAGAATTAAGAGTAGCATTGAAAATTAATAAATAAGGACATTTCATATCCACTGAATTATATCTCCATTTACACAGCATCAGATTCATCAACTTATTTTACTTTAAATTGAAAACCCAATTATACTCACTTTTTGTCTTCCTTCTTCCCCCGCTTCCCAGTTACAAGAGTTTGCTTATGAATTAAGAGAACAAACTACAATACAACAGAATACAATGAAGCTGCTTTTTAACAGAGAATTGCTTGCTGCTGCTTTTCAAAATGTGACTGTTGCAGAAATATACAGGACACTTCACTACATTTGATTCACGTAGTACACAATATATATTAATAAGTACTAAACATGTAAGTATATATGTACTACAGTACTTTCTGAACTATTTGTGAGGAAGTACAACATCTTAAACTTCATAGAGAGTAAAAGAATTGTTTCTGTTTATTTTTTTGTTTCATGGAGTGTTTATTCCACTCCAAGAAACTATTTTTTCTGTTGTTCTCAATTGGGGCTCATACTGGTATCACTCATCATGAAAACTGTATCTACAAAATGCTCTATAAAAGCCTGAGTTAATAGTATCATGGTTTAATCAGCCCTAACCTGACTAGCTTAATGAGGAACAATTGTATAACTAAGAAAATGATTTATCTTGGGACTGAGAGACAGATAATTTCAGTTAAATTTTTCCAGATGGCTTCAAAATCTGAAAATTAGGGAAGCCCTTTACGTATCTACTGAAAGAGCCTGGATGTCTTCCCTGACTAATTCATAAAAAGAACATGTTGTAGATTCTCTCTGTGGCATGATACACTCCATTCTTGGCCACCAGCAAAGAGATATAATTAATCATTATTAGCTGATACACGTTTTTCTTTCTGTTTATATTAGAAACTCAGTTTTCCTTCAACTTACATAGACATAGAAAAATCTAAGTCAAGAGGAGGATATCTGGATCCAGTTCCTCTCCTGTCACTGGCAACACTACATAAAATTCCAAATAAATTTTGCTGAAAAAAGAAGTCAAGTTTAAAAAATGAGACAGAATTTAAAAATCAAGGAGAGGGCTGTGAAAGACAGCTAAGCATGAGGGAAGAGTGGAGACAGAATCTCTGTTCTTGGCAGCATGTAAGAACAGACTTGGCAACGATCAACCAGAAATGGTGTGAGGAGCATTGATCCTGGCTGAGGAAAGGGGGGATGTCTGTCATCTCTTGAGTGTTGGTCATCATCAGCAGCCATTTTCACTTGTGATTAAAAGTTATCTTTTTCCAGGAGAACCAGACAACCTGGCTATGAGGGCAGAGAGTTGTGATGCCCTCACAAAGTTTAGGGCTATCATTACCAGTAGACCTAAGTATTTATTGTGTTTTGGCTTATACACGCCCTTCGTGTTCAGCACACAGCTTTCCATTTGAAGATACCATCTTTCTAAAATGGATATATCTTTACATTTGATGTAAGGCTGAAGGACTAAGCTCCATTTTCTTCAATATCATCCATTTTCTCCCCTCTTTTTTTTTTGCACAAACACGTGTATCACTGATCTGTATTAATTCCAACAAAATCATTCCCATTCTTTTCAGCCTCAGTCCAATTTTTAAGTCTCTGATCTTTTATTCAATCCATCTTTGAAGCCTTTTAAATTCTGTTTAATCCTTTAGGAGGCAAAATATATTAATATAACAGCATTATATTACTTCCAGTGCTACTTTCTTTTTTTTTCCCTTTCTCTAACATCTGTTGTTTTGGCTTATGCCATACAAAGGAGGAGAGTAAAAATCTCTATGAGGATTTTCATGTTCTAATGGGAGAGAAGGCTTATTCTAAAATCTCACTTAGGTAGGGATGTTTTAGTGAGCAAGCTGAGGGGAAAAAAAGAATTTTCTCTGAATTTGTTGGAAAACAGGGATGTACTTTAGGTAACAGATTTTTAAACACAACTTGCTCTAATGATATTAGGTGCCAGATTTTGCTTTAACTCAATTAAATCACTCAACATTTTATATTGTCACAGAAAAATATATTTCTTAATTAGCTTTCTCATTTTGAAAATAGTTATCTATACTGAGAAATCCAAACGAAAGCAAAGCATAAGCATTCTTTCCCTGTGGGAGATATTGAAGCAATTTATTCATTTAAATACTTGAAACATCTAATTTTAACACATTTACTCTATCTCATCAAAAAAAGATCTTGCTTTTAGATGAAAAATAAACAGCTATTAATTTGGCACAAGTCTCTCAGCTACCATGAAGAGGATGCAAGAAGGAGGTGAATATTGCACAACACGTAACTTTACTTTGCTATTATAAAAACTATACTGAACTTTTCTCTGAAATTTGTAGCGAATGGTGCTTCTAAAGAGTAAGCTCATATGAGGTTAAAATGCTCCATAAACCAACTTACAAATTCAAAGCTATCTTCTCATGCAGCGATTTGCCTGTTTCTGAGGAGGATTCAGGTTAGCACAAATTCAGAAGGCTAAAACTCAGGAGTGAAAATGCTGCACGAGGTCAGGATACGTCCTTAGATACATCTGTGTAGCTGAAAGCAGTGGAAATATTCCAGGTCTGCACCTGTGTAACTGAAAGTAGAACACAGCTACCTGCTTTCCCTTTAAGACCAAAAAAACCCAAATTCAAGCTGTTCCCACTTCTTATGTTTACCAAAATCCTCTAATTGCTCTCAACAGGAAATACTTAGAGGACACTCTTATGCTGACAGGCAAAGTATTACATAGGGTGACTCCCTACTAACCTGTTATTAAGAACTCTTGTGCAAAGCCCCAGATAGCATGGTGGAGACAAGCAGTTCCATCTGATTCTTGCTGATTTGCCCAATTTGCACCCATATAAGCAGAATTCAGAGTATGTTTACAGAGTAGTTTTTAGCAGCATCAAAAGCTGCTTGTACAGATCTGCTGCCTGAGAATCCTGGTGGGGCTAACCGTTAAAAGCAAAGGACATAAAGGGTCACAAGTTCTTAAGCAGAACTGAATAAATTCACTTGAAAGACCAGAAATACGAGGTGGCCGGTGGCTCACAAAGCAGAAAAACAAAACTCAAACTTTCCAAAGAGCAAAAAGCTTATTAATCTTTTTCTGTTCAGCTCCTAAAGTTTTATAACCACATCTCTCACCTATAAATACTCAGTCTAAGACCAACATGTCTTGTTCCGTGTAAACTCCCCAATCAATGCTGCCTCCTTTTCTATTAATCCACCTTTTAAAATATGTTCTTTTATCAGGTTTTAATGTCTAACATGATTTAATCAAGAACACATGGCTCATAAATATCATCTGTCATGTTCCATTAGTTTCATGTGGAAAAGTACAAGTCAATAAACAAAGGTTGTGCCATAAATCTGCCTTGAACACATTATACCTCAAATAAGAAAATAAAAACATGTGTGTCCTTTGACCTGGATATTCTTAAAATGGAACTTCAGGTATTGTCTTATGCCTTTAAAAATGTCTAAAGCATTCACAATTAATTGCGTACCTAAGCAATTTCAATTTACATAATGTTGATAGGGAGACGGTGATTAAATAAGCACTATGCCTTTAAGGCACCTGTTAAATAACATCACTGCCTCTGGGTTAAAATTGATATCCCGGACTGCACAATTAAAACCAGGTCCCTCCACCATGCAACTCAGCTGTAAAAATCCCTCGTAAGTCAGAGGAGCCACTGGGTTCAGTTATTAAAAGAGAGAGGGGAAGAAAAAAAAAAAAAAAAAAAAAAAAAAAAAAAAATCACCAGCACCTTCTCTTGTGTGCTGCATGGAAATGTGGCTGCTGTAAACACCAGCGAGTCCAAACAGTGCGCCCTGGATCCCTGCGAGCTCTCCTCAGTCCCTTCACTTTGGTGTTGGTGGGTACCAGCTTGTCACTAGTTCCCTGGCTGTCCAAGTACACACAACATCAGGTGCTCAGTTTTGGTACTTACACCAACGATCAAATTTGATGCTTGGGTCATCTGGGGAATTTTTATTTAAGGAAATTCCCTGCCTTTCCAGAGTTGGAGGCCTTGGTCAGTGCTTTCAACCTCTCCTGCTCTTTACAGCACATAGCAGTTTGTGGCTTTTGGTATTTTCCACTAATGATCTCAGCTTGTTATAAGCTGTTGGGGAGTGCTTTGTGGCTTGTGGGTGGTGTGGGACACGTGATCCCTGGACTGAGCATCAATTTTCTGCAATAACAAACTGGATTCGATGAGCCATGTAGTACTTCCCAGTTCCCTACTCTTACCAAGCCAGTGGGCTTTGGATCAGACACTCTCCCTGCCTAGTCTTCTGCTCTACAGCAGCACACACCAGAAGAGCCAGAGTTTACACTGAGGTTGCTGTCCATCCCCCAGCACCCTTCTGTGCAGTGTGCTGCCCATTGTGTCCTAGAGCTGACTGACTTGTTAGGTGGCTCACTCGACTTATTTCTGATTTAATCGATTTTTTTTTTCTGAGGTTCTATTGACTTCTGGAGGATCTGGAAAGTTTGAACAGTTCTGATTCCTGTCTAAAAACAGGGAAATCGACTGACAACAGCTCTAGTCCTTGAGAAGGGAAGACAAATGTTTTCTTCTCACACATTGTGACGTGAGGAACAAGAAGTTCACAACTCAATAGTTTCATCTTGAAGCTTTAAAAAGAAAATACAGAATATATCTTTTTCTTCCTGACTACTTTGATCTCACACACACTTCCTGAAAGTCCAGTTTGACCTCTTTGTGCAGGTGGGCTTATACTTAGCAGCAATCCCCATTGGTTTCCAAGTTTTCCTGTTCCTCCTCTCTTTTCCCAGTGTTCCTTTACTTCCATGTCCAATCCCACCTTCAACCTCTCCCAACCCTTTGGCCACCAACTGATCAGCCCAAGATGTGCACAGACACAGACAGTGTGGGTGCCCTGACCTGCTTATCATTCACCTCTCAGAAAGAAACTAGCCAACAAACCGCCTCTTCCTGCCCAACTCTGCAGTTTCAGCATTTACTCCTATGGGGAACAGTTGAAGTTAATACTGAACACACAAAATTTTCTATATTTTACTCCTTTCTCAAATGTTCACCTTTAAAAAATGGGAGCTGCAGATCTGCAATCTGCATACCTCACTGGTTCCTCTGCCTCTGCATTTGGAATTACAGGATAACAGTCAGGAAGTGGTAGCTACAGCACTCCTCTCACCAGGTTCTGACATTCACCTACCCAAATCTCTATTACATCCTGCTAAATCATCTGCCAGAGTTTATCACCTTGTTGTAGGAAAGTCCACAGCCCTGGAACTTGTTCCAACACTAGAAGTGCTCAAAGGACGTCAATATGCCTTACGACACCCCACTATGCTTGCAGGGCAGCAAGCAGACTCCAGCTGATGCTGCCTTCACAGCATTGCAGGTGTGAGGTTGTGCCTGGGATATCCACCCTCTTACAGGATTCCTCCACATTCCCTTTCTTGTACCAGGCAGGTCTGTCCCAGTATACATCAGTCAAGGCTGTGACTGAGTGTTAGGGGGATGGCAATAGGCCACATGATGGAAACATAGGAGGAAGAAGATACAGGCAAAGGAGCCATCATCAAGCAAGCAAATCTCACATCAAGACAGTGGCGCTGGTGTGACTGGCGCCTCACACAAAGCCATAAACACACTGAAGTACCACAAAACTCCTGTGGTATTGCTGAGTATCACTTACTGAACTTATCTGGAAATAATCAAGATAGATTTGCAGCACCATTTTTACTCAAGACTTCCAGAGGGATTCCTGTCACCACAGTAGCTTCCTTCTCTCATGTCACTCAGTTGGCAGTATATACCAGACCTGTAGGCACACATTACAAATCAGTTTAGAGAATGAGCCCAAAGGGCTGGACAGTGACTCAGACATCTGGAGCATCTCACAGGAGACAACCGGAGTATGCAGACACAGTTTCTGACACAGAGCCAGTGTATGGTAGGCAGTTCTCACGTGCCTACTCCTAGGCTACACCTAACCTGGCTCAACACCTATGTGCTGGCAGAGGAATAAGTCTTTCCCCAAAACGTGCACTAATTACAGCTGCTCTCAGGGCCCTTATAAATATCAGGCTCCACTTTCCAGCTCTTGTGTTTCCTTTTTCTTTTAAATAAAAATTGTTATTTAAAAAAAGCTATTTTTCTGGGTCTTCTGACTGTACACATCAGAACAGTTTGATAGGAAAGTCATAATACTTGTAATTCCCTGAGATCTTTTATCTTGCACATCTCAGACAGACTCCAATGGTATCATCTGGAAAGAAGCCAAAGGAGCTCTACTGCTAAACCAGCACGATAAGATCAGCACTGAGTGGAGGAAATGCCAACAAAAATCTCCCACTTTTTCCCCAATTTTCATCCAACAAATGAGTATGTCACTTTAGTTCCCATCTCAACAGAGTTTCAGTGCCTAAAGGTCGGTCCCGTCCTCTCTCAGTCACACTAAATTAATAATAGAGCAATGTATTTTCTCCAAGTTGCTCTCTGACCTCACTGTTTTTCTACGAGGCCTCAACTCCTTGCTGGAACAGTAGGTTACCACATGGCATAGCTTTCTAGGTAACTCTGCATCATGTGCTGGAACTCACAATGGGAAGAAGTCAAAATTAATACTACTGCACCACTCTCAGAAGGTGCCATAAAAGGAGACTGACAGAAAGCATCAACTATGTAACATTCAACACCAGAAGATGAAGCACCAGACCCAGAAAAGTATTTAGGCACTGCGCTTCCACTGACATCAATGGAAGCTATGTGTCTACAAACCTCTCTGGAACAGACCTTCAGTAGAGCAAACTTTAAGGCTTAATTTTTGAGTGGTTCTACAATTCCTCCATAATCTACAGCACTTGCTTTGAAAGGAATGCCTAGGAGACTTGTCACACATTTGTCCTGCCTGAAAATAACCATCCAGTTCTCAAAGGACAGAGACTGGATCTGGTACGTCCATGGTAAAAAAAGCACTACCTTTTATGACATTGTTCAAGTGTCACTGCTTGGCTTCCTCGGAGCCACTTAGCTCTATGAATCTCTAAGGCAGGATCCTGTTTCTATTACCAGGCTTACAGAGTGGCAATTTGATAGAAGGCATCTGACAACTATTGGATAGTGGCAGAATACCTGACAAAAATTAGCTGCTCATTAAAACTTACATTTTGTTTTCAATTAACACAAGTATCAGTGAATTTCACTGGCTCTTTAACCAAACCAAACCAACCCAACCAAAAAGAACCCAAAACAAACAAGCAAAACCTCTTCCTAATAACATAAACCAAGAAACTGATAGGGTTCTGTAACTGATCATCTACAAAGAAACTGAGCTGCACATGCTCTTAGTAGGCACTAAAGGGCATTTACTTACCCTACTCAGAAGTATAAATCAAAGACACCACCCAAAGGAAAGGGGAAGGAAAAAAAGGCCCTTGTGATGACAGTTCAGATTTAAATTAATTTGTCCACTTGCAGAAATTCTGAAAGTGTTTGGTCTTGATTTTTCATCCCCACCACATGCAGCAGCTTTCTTCCAAAGCACACAGTTACACTGCTGTGGGCTGTTGGAACAAGACAGCCACCACTGGCAATAGCCATGTTCCATAGTGGTATGGCAAGCAATGGGCACTATAGCCACGCCACAAGGCGTGCAGAGCCGTGAGTACACATACAGCCACAGACTTGTGTCTGGCCCAGGGGCTGACAGAGGGGAAAGGTGTCACAAATATAAATCTCAAACCAGGGAGCCAAAGAACTCAACCAAATTTTAGTCATGTGGATATCTCTCAGTTTCCCTTGGCTGCCTCAATCAGCTGTGGCCCAAAGTTATAAAACCTGCCCACAACTGCTCTGCTCACCCCCAACCTGATGTTTCACACTGTGACTTTATGCAGGCTTGTTTGGGTCTAACAAGGTCCTTATTTTTCTACAATGCAGGAAATAAGGAAACCGGCCATTAATTATTAGAAGCGCAGCAGATCTGAGCTGCATGGCTGTAAAACAGATTTTTCTTTAATGAAACTGAGCTGGCATTTGCCAGAAATAACAAGTGTCCAAGACCAAAATGTAAATCAAAACCAAAGGAGAGTTTTCAAAACTTTGAATCATTGGTAGCAACAGACAAGCTCAGAAGGAGGTTGGTATGATTTTGGAATGTCTTAAAAATGTGTGACTAATACGACTTCTAAAGACATTATTTGTGAGTTAGTATTTCAGTCTCCCCACAGAAAGAAAACATCATGACCAGAGAAGGCCACAATGTTTGCTGTAATAACTGTGTTAGTATGTCACTCTTGCTACGCTGGGGAAGAGGCTAAGAGCTTTTGTTTTCATTTTAGAAAGCAAAGAAAGGGAATACTTTGATGTTGAAAGTCATCAGTGCTTGGTAAGAGCAGGAAGATCACAGCTGTTAGCCTTTCCCCATGAATCCAGGTTTTTAATCCAGCACTTGGTTTTAGTTGATATCAGCCCAGATCCTAGGACACAGCAGGTTCCATCATAACATCTCCACAGAGATTAGTCTAGACAAGGAGCAGTGATGCTGTCTGCTGAAGAGAAAGAGTAACAAGAGGAAAGAAAGGGCAGGTTGGGATGAAACGTTAGTTGCTTTACCAAAATTACTGTCAAAATTCTATGACTGGTGCAGTAACGTTTCACCTTCCCCAGTCCACCTCACTACACTTTGTCATGAGACCCAGAACGAGGCCCAAGGATTGCAATGCACAAGGCACATCAAGGCAGAGCAGCTCCAGGTCTGGCAGCAGGAGATCACCTGGAATCCCATCTTTTACAGATTGCTAGTGGAAGCCATCAGGAAGGTCCATCTTGTTCGTTTAGTGATTCTACCATTGAATGCAATTGTCCATGGCTGAAATGAATCATTTCTTCTGTAGGAACATATGCAAACTGAGCTTGGCATCTCCAAGTACCAGAGGATTTATCTCATCATTTGCTAAAGTGTACCATAGTTAATTATATCCTCGCAGTCAAAAACATGAGTCTTCCTTCTTGTTTGATCTTCCTCAGTTTCCAGCCATGAGGTGCTGCTCTGCATTTATCTGGCCCAAAAGAACCCGCAAATATCACTTATTTCCTCTTCCACTGCACCTCCAGAACAGACCAGACATTCCATTAGTAAATCAGTACGACATACAGGTTAGCATCTTCCAGTTTTTCTCCAAATCCTTTAATTTTTCAAAGCTGTTTAAGAAAGTTTGAGCATCAATCTAACTTCTTTCAACTAGAGTGATGATTAACAGAAAGATAACATCACTTCTTCATACTTTTGAATAACATGTCATATCACTTTGTACATCATTAGAAATTTATTTTCCCATACTAATTGAATATGACATCCCAATCCTTTTCAGTGTCACAGCACACAGCCTCCCATCTATAAAAAAACAGCTTATATACTTCATGCCAAGGTACAGTCTCACGTGTTTGACCAGATGAAAATATTCATTGTCCTGTTCCTGATCATTGCTTAAGAAACGCATGTTGCATACCTGTCACTTCCTAATTTTTTGTTATTATTCCCTTAATTTGAAGAAACAAACTTCACAGGCAATTGTATTCTATTTTTTGCCTGCACTACAGTAAAAACTATGAGACAACACTGGGAACAAAATTCAGGCTTTCAGAGTTGTAGACAAAATGCTGTCACTGTACAAAATATTGTTGGCGTGCATTTCATTTTCTACAGATAAATCCATTTTTACCCTATTCAAAAGGCAATATAACCTTTTTTTATACCACTGTTCTGCCATCAACACTGCATGTGACAATTCAAAATGTATCCCAGAAGCTTAAGTCTAATCTAACAACACATTTACCTTTGTCAGCCTCAGTCTCAAGCTTATTATAAAACAGGAAAAAGCCTGATGAACCTTTCTAAGAAGCATAACAGCTTCCTTCAGCTGCTCTGTTAATGAAGCTTTCGATCACAATATATCTCCAGTTCTAAACAGTCTAAACTCCATCTGGGCCATAAGGATGTAGCTACAACCAACAACTAAAGGCCAGCAGTCCCAGAGGATTGCAGCATGGTCAGTTAATTTTCATATTTGGAAAACAAGATGCATTGTGAATGAATAATAATAATAATAATAATAATAATAATTGAATGTGAGACTAATTCAATATCAATAAGGCTATTTCCTTCTTCAGAACAATGGTTGGCATTTTCTATGCCCAACAGTCAATTGTTTGTTAGCAATGGCACGTCCCCAGAATGCCACAGAACATTTCACAACTGCTTTGCATATAAAAATCAATCATTTTCCATGCCCAGTTGTCCCACCACTGGCTCTCCCAACTGCTGCCTTTCACTCAGTCTGGTTTTTATTGTATGCTTTCTTGGTGTTTTCTTGACAAATAAGTCAGTTGCCAGGAACATCACTGTTAGACAAGTAGGGATTTGAATTTTCTTCAGTAAATCAGAGAGGACAGAAACCTGGAGTACTACAGTTTGAGGGACCTCTTGTAACTCTTTGCAATGCCTAAGCAGTTGAGTGTATGAATTAAAAATTTCACAGAACAAGACCAACAGGGAAAACCTATCACCACACTGAGCTTCAGAAAGGATGCAGTATGAGATTTTCTTCCATACCAGCAGAGCAAGATTGGTGCTTCTGAAGGATGTATGGGTACCATGCACATTAATTGAAACTCTGATCTATAAATCAATGGGTTCCATGTTTAGAAGGTCTTTCTCATATCTAGATTATAGTCTAAATCTGGCTTGCTCATTAGACTAGCAAATGCTACAATCAGAAGCCTTCTCACTGGGAGCTGTACCCCATCTTTCAGATTGTGTTCCCTCATTGTAGTTAGTATCATAGTACATTTTTACCTAAATGCTAGTTGGTTATGAAACTCTCTTTCACCAAGTTTCCTCTGAAGTCTCAGATTATCTTGGCTCTGCAACTGCCTCCCTGTCACTTCAGAGTGACTGCTGGCTGCTGAAGTATCTAGCCCATGCATAAAACATCTTTATCACCTCTAATGTTTTCTTAATTTTCAAATCTCCCAGCAACTTCTCCAGCAGTTAATAAAAACTCTCTTGTTGGCATTAACACTAAACCTTAGTAAGGAAATTCCCTCAAGCAGGTTGGTCCTATTGTGAGAAACTTAACCTGGGTAACACAGAAGCAGCAAGCCTCTGCAAAACATCAGTGTTTTCACTCAAATTTGCCAAATAAACCATACTTGTAGCCAATGCCATCATACATTCAGACTCAAAACACTAATTAGTCATGATTAGTCATTCCAATGGTTTTCTCTCACTTTCTATATTTTAGTCCCCTTTATATTGGCTTCCTATGACTAATGCTCCAAAATGTATGCACTTGTATAAGTATCTGTGGAAGTGGCAAATGTAATTTTGACAAAGCAGAGTATTCATGCCAGTATTTTTTGCCTAACAGCTTCTGATAGGATGCAGTGAGAGAAAGGAGATCTCAGAAGAATGTTTCCAGTAAGAGCTAGCTAGATAACCCTGATAGATTTGGGATATTTACACCAGTTGCCATACCTCTACATATTTAGCCCACAATTCAAATAAGTTACAACCCTTAACATACGTTTAAAAAGAAGAAATCAGCAAATTTGCAGAGAGTGAAAGAAGACAACAGGCTAAGAGAGTAGAAATAAGTTACTGATACTCAGGGGTAGAGACAGATCAAGTCAGCTCTAGGGGTAAACATCCCCTCAAATGTCCTGCATACCCACTCACATCAGAGAGATGTTAAAATGCATGGGCATCGTTTTGAAAACAGAACCACTCACATACATACTCTTAATCCCACAAAAATATGACAAATCAGCAAACCTTATCAAATAGCTCAAGAACTCAAAGAAAAAGAATATAAGCCAGTTTTTAGTGAGTTAGCAAGGGGAAGCCATTCAGATTAAAAACATGAGGTATCTTTTTCTTTCGCCAAGTGAACTGAGTCCATACTTATAGAACAAACTTCCAAGCATTATCCCTCCAGGACTCAGGTCTGCCACCTTTCTATCCACTCTTCGTTTTAAAATGGCATCACTTCAAATATGCACCAGAGCTAGCGATAATGGAATTCAGTTGCAGTTGAACATAAACCAGCTCTGATAACTTCAAGGAAACAGAACATTACAACAATCAGATATCCCGAAAGGTGGAATTCAGTGTTGCTTTTTCTTTTTCAAGTCCTGAGAGACAGTCTCAGCTTTGTACAAAAATATGGTCTGCCAGAGTAAGGAGGATCTCAGGAACCTTCACCTCACACTCAGGGGCATACATCAGCTGGAAGGCAAGGACAAGCCTGAGGTTGCTTCCTCCAGCAAACCACAGGGGAAGATTTTCTTCCCAACAGGTATTTATTATTGGCTATTTCCACCACAGCTCCCTTAATACAGCCGCATTTCACACGCTTTTCACCTCAGCATGTGAAGCACTAAAATAAATGAATGAATTTGTTTCTCAGCAACAATTCTCAACGGGCAGCACAAACCAAATAAGTGCCAAGAAGTAAGAAGCTCCATTAACTAAAAGGCTCCCTTAAAAACCTTTCTCTCCCAAAGGTAACATATGTTTCCAGCGCTCACATTCGAGAAGACTTACCAACAAGGGCAAACACCATGTACTTCACGTAGCAAAGAGGGAAATCTGGTCCACACGCACACTACACAGAAGGGGTGCAGTCATGCTCAAGCAAGTGCCACCCTGGGCTGATATAGCTGTATGTTGCAGTGCAGCATCCTGCAACACCACCAGATCAGCTCTCAGAGCACAGCCGCATCACCTGAACTAACAAACTCTGTCCTGCAGCACAGAAAATTAAGCTGGCCCTGATGGTATGCCAAAATAACTGCACTGGTTCTGGCTCCAAAACTGGCTTGTCTTTCTCCACACCATACTGTTATGTTCTTGCTGTAGAAATATCATTAATAGTGCACAGACTCGCTCCAAGATGAAACAAGTGGTACAACCTAGAACAGAGTCTAAGCACCCTAAACTCTTTTAATATCAAACATTTATATTCTTGTCCATGTCAGCTGCTGGCACAATCCGTGCATTACTTCTCTCTGCCTTTGTCATTTGTGCTTGTTTCATGTATGATGGTGGATCACACCAGTTTTAGATCCATGAAAGGTCCTGAACAGGAACTAAAATTAAAGGTGAACATGCTCTGATTCTGGGCTGATACTGGGCTGCTTCTGGTTGCTCATTTTTCTATCTGGGAAAGAGCTTATCACTTGGATCTTCTCTTCTGTGCCTCAAAAAAGCATGGATGAGATTTTAAAACATTCAGTATTGGTCTTCTCCTGAAGTCCATGCTACAACTTCCTACAATCTCAGAAGAAGCAGCAGGGCAAAGCAGGAGTTATTAACATTCATGTTATATCTTCTCTCAGATTTTCCCATAAAATACTGGGAAATAACCAGAAATTTCCTCTTTTATTTGTTCTCACTTTAATTCTGTCCAGTGTAGATGGGGGTTGGGACATAGATAGGACTTACAGAAGGAACAATAAGCGAGACTTGATTTGGACTGAAATGGGTCCTTCTGAATTCAAAATGCTGGTTTCCTGAAGCACCCTTCTTGTGCTAGCTGGCTTTCTCTCTTAAGCATCAGCCACTACTGAGATGTTCCATCAAAGAGAACAACGTACAGTCATTGTGACTGATCATTTGCTCTCAGTGAAGGATTCAGGTTAAATCAAAGCCAGCTGCTGGAGAGAGGGCTGGCAGCTAAAAAGAATTTAAACAAAATAATAATAAAAAATGCAATCTAGAATCTACATACGTAGGAAATCTACCCTTGTATTTCAAATAAACAACTCTAGGGTATTTAAGCCTCATGCACAGAAAACAATTTTGTAACTTCTTCTTTTAAAGCCATCCTCTTGCGTTGTTGTTGTTGTGCCCTAGTAAGTCTGAAATGTGCTACTCATCTCTCCCAGTTAAATATCCTGTTTCACAAGCCCATTCCTAGATATCTGAAACTGCACAGCATTTCTATCTTGCTTTAGGCATCTGACATTCCAAAGAATTAATATTTAAACTTATTATAAAAGAATGGGGATTGCATTAAGCATGTAGTATTTAGCAAAACGTTTATGTGAATAAACTGTTACATTGCTTGACTGAAGTACGTTTATCATTCCTTAAATTCAAAAAAGATGATGCTCCAAAAGTGACACACTTATCTATATTTTCCTCTTATTACAACAAAGACTCAGATAGGATTATAGAGTGAAAGCTATCAAATTTTGATTTTTACAACACAAAATTATATTACCTTGCTTTGCCTAGGGGATTGTTGACTTGAGTATTTAAGTAACTTAATCACAGCAGACTGTAAAAGCAGAAAATCACAGCATTTTTTTTAAATCATCCTAGATCCTTTACCTCTTCTTCTTGGGATACGCCTTGTGCTAACATTCCTACCCGTATTAGTGCTCTTATATATTATGATCAATAAAAAATATATAATTGGTTACAAGATACATTTAATTGGGGTTTTTCCTCTTATATTAGCCTTTGATTTACACCTCAGATATGCTCTCCCAAGGCAGCATGTGTAATTTATTTATGGCATTGGAAGGCAGGCAAAATAGATCATCTACTGTTATACAACTTTCTAGTAGGTATTAAAATACCAAGCCCCTGGAGACGCACTTCATATAGTTCAGCAAGTTCCAAAATAAACCAAACCACCAACCCCTTAAGCACTTAAAACAACAATGGAGATCTGTATTAAAAAGTTAGTTTTACAGTATTTGATGATGTCGCCTTAGTGTCATTTTCCCCTCAAGCTAAATATTAAAAAACACATGTAAGAATTTGTTTGCCCTTCATTCTAAAATAACTGACAATCATATGGTCTCACAAAGCCCTCTTACCACCAAAATGCCAGAATTAAATGCAGTTTAAGATGTTTTGCATTCATTTAACCCTTAGAATAAATTTGATCGGGTAGATTCAATTACAGTGCTCCTTCTCAAAACACTATGCAAAATAATCACATATACAGTCAGATATAATGACAGAAAAGTCAGATATCATCATTAAAGCTAAACAATTGCTTTTAAAAAATAAAAGAAAAAAAAAAGGATGGAGCTCAAGCCGTTTGTGATGGTTTCAGAGGGACTGAGATCAACCTTGTAATTCCCAAATGCTAAAAACCTTAAAGTAACCTATTCCCTATTGCAGCTCTGGCAACGTCTCATCTGTTTTTTGAGTAGTCTCCTTTCTAGAAATAACCTTAATCATTAACAGTCATTTAACATATCCAAACTAATGGCTGTAATTAAAAAAAAAAAAAAAAAAGCCCTTGTTCCAGGTTACTAGTGAAGCGCAGACTCTGAGAACAGAAAGTTCCAGGTTCCAACTGAGATTTCACATACCGGCTGCCAGAAATGTAATAGCAGGGAAGGAAAAAAGGGGAATTCTTTGCCTCTGTTCTTGAAAGCCTGTGCAGAAAGGTGGTACTGCAGCAGTCTGAACTGATACTTATCTGAATGGAAGAACCGGCCCCTGCTTTTTTTCACATGCCCCATTTAGACGCAATAAAACGGGCTGAGTGGTTTTAACTGGTTGTTCTGTCTATGTCATTGTAACGCTCCCTGCTCTCAGGAGAAGATAACAGCTGTGCCATATTCAGCAACACATACTTTTGCTATTGTTTGCACATTTGTAGGGCAAGATTACACTGTACCATAGCTAGCGAGCATTGCCCTTGCTTTGGAACCCTGTATTCTTTTGAGTTACATCAGTGTGCTGGGAAACAACGTTTGGTGGCTGAGAGAAAAAAAAAAAAAAAAAGCAAACAAAACCAGCAGGCTATTAAAAGCAGTTTCATGCCCTGTGAAGTGATTACTAGATTGCATGCCTTGTTCAAGCTTGTTGACATACAATGCTAGAAACCTGGAGTGCAAAATGAAGCGGCTCACATCTATATTCCCCTCTCCAATTACTCTGCCATTAACATCTTCAACAGTTCAAAAATCACTGAACGGCAGAGGTTGACATTTCTAGAACAATGGTAATCATGATCCCGAACATGGAAATTATATTCAGAGTACTACAAAATCCTCCTCATAGCCCATACGTTACTCCACTTCCTAGCTTACAGATGGATTTAATACAAGTTTGCTATTTGTTCTACAAGCTTTTCCCTGTACAAAGGATAAAGAACTTCTGTAATATTAGGATTGAAATACTGATCCAGCTGAAGTTAGTGGCAAGACTACTACTGATACTAATCAGTGCCTCCTATCCAACATATAGGCATGTCTGCTCACTGAAAGTGAACAAAAACCCCGAAACCACTTTACTGCAATGAAGAGGTACTACCTCCCAGAAGAGATTCAATTTAAATGCAGCAGTTTTACTAAATGGAATTGTAAAGCACTTCCAGAATAAAATCTCCAATGTACTAAAAACCCTCAGCACACATTTAAACAGCTTATGTGTACAGTGTGGAATTACCATAAAAATAATCATTTAGATATAGAATATTCCCAATTATCTATTCAACTAAGTCCATAGTGTTTGTAGTTGATGAGATTACTGACAGGAACACCGTAATGCACATACTTAAGCACTTGCAAGATTTAGATTTTAAACTTTTTCTTCCTATAAAAGAAGAAAGGAAAAGATATTTTTCTTCTCATCCCATTTAGCAGAGTATTTAATAACCTCTATTTTCATTCCATGTGTTTATGTAACATTTTAAAGCCAGAACATGTAATGTCTTATTTTTCACTTCTGTTCGTTCAAATAAAACTCAAGAAGTTACAAAATCTTTCACACAGACTTATTTCCTGTAATCTGACATTATTTGTTATTCCATATAATTCTACACCATTTTAAGACACATACAATATTTATTCTCTTCTGTTTTCCCAACAACTATATGTTTCTCCTGGTTTGTATTTACTAAATATTCTCTACTACCAATCCTTAAACGATAAATAATTTAATTATTAGAAGCAATTAAACCCCTCTCAAATTAAATCCTCTAAATGACACTGATTTTGCAACACAAATCATAATTTCCCTCAGCAGCAAGTTAACTTAACTGGAAGTTATTTTCCTATTCAAGACTAGTAAGTATTTTAGGTAGTTTAAGGGAGAAGGCAACAGTCACAATTTATCCCAAACGACCCGATTCTCCAACCTGCATTTTCTTATCTTTTCTCCCATTACCAAAAAAAAAGAAGAACAAAAAAGACCATGAAATAAAAAGGAATTCCGTAACTGCAAGTTCTAGCCAAATAAACCTTTCATTTCCTTTTTGTAGAGCAGACCTCAAACGCGGCAAGCAAGAGAACAACAGTGAAAAGAAAAATTTATTACTACAACTCTATATAAAATTGAGAGAGTTTGTCACTATACCAGTGAGCCTATTCCCTGTCTCCTTATCAGCCCATATAGTATCAGTCAGCTCCACGCAGTCCCATTTGCTCCAGTGGGATAATGCAGGTGAACACAAAGTATATGAAAGAAAACAGCAGAATCAGGCCCAAGACCAGTTGGTACACCTAATAAGTCATGTAACCAAAACATATGCTTTTGCTTAAGATCCCAACAGTATAAGCTGTTACTTATGCAAGGACTGCCCTGCTAACCAAGGGAACAGTCACAAGGGTAGAAATGGCAAAATTTAACCCTCCTTCACAGTATCAAAAGAAAATTAGTACATCTCAATGCATTGGTTCTATGTTTGCAGAAAGCAGCTATGGCTAAAAAGAACTCAAATGACCAAAAACCCAACCCACTTTCTCCTTGTCGGAATAAAAAATACGCTCAACAAGGAAACATCCAACTACTGTAACCCGAACAGCTTATTGTTTTGCCCTCTGTAAGTTAATATCTGAAATGGTTACTGCAAAGGTCTGGGCCATTTGGATGATTTCCCAGTGGCACAACTAACAGGATAAATCTCGTCATTTCTACTGAGTCATGAATTAGGTACACCGAACGAAACTGGAAAAGAATGAAAAGGAGAAGTGTTTCCTGGTAACGACCATAATCAATGTCATTAAAAAAATGAGGTCTTTGACAACTTTACAGATTACTCTTTTGTCACCACTAAGGCTTTCTTTCCCAAAAGTTTTTCCTGTTGATAATATTTATTTTGCCTTGTTACTTTCAAAATGGTAATGCCGTAGCATGAAATTCAATGAAACAGAACCAAAACCACAGAATCTCAGGAAAACATTGCAAAATGGACTTCAGACCTGATGAATATATATACCAACTGCCTCTAAGAAGCACTGCCTGGGTGCAAATACCTTGCCTTGTGACACACAGGGAAATCAACGAGCAAGAAAAAGCACAGTGTGTACCACACAGCCAATCATACCAGAAAGGGGAGGCCTGGTGAAAACTGGGTGTTTATTTTAAACAGCTCACAAACAGAACAAAACAAGCAGCACAGTTCCAAAATACTGATACTTTTGGTAAACAACCACCAGCTCCATCTTGCAAAGTTTATACCCAAATGATCTGGTTCCCAAAAGTAATCCTCACCACCACACTTCAAGTTTTTGTTTGGTTATTCATGTAAAAAGACTTGTTCGGGCACGGAAGCATTTTGCAGGATCATAACTTACACACTGTGAAGCAGTGGAATAACACTAGAGAGACATTACAACAGCAGGATGCTTTTTCCCCATTGTGATTACTTCAAAGCTGTCCTTTTTAATAGTAGGGTAGTGTATCATTTTGCTTCATTCTTTTTTTGAAGAAAAATATTAAAAAGCAAAGGCATGTTTAGAAAAAAATAAATATTTTACAGGCAACTATAAAAATTGATTTTGCTCTTGTTAAAGAGGATCTTTTACCCTCCCTACTTGCAGCTTTCAACTGTGGATAAACCAAAACCAGGAGGCACACTCTGTAATCTAACCCAGATTGCAGAGGGAATTATTGGGTACACAGTACTCCAGGGCTGGAGAGCAGGAGACACACAGTGCGATGATCTGAAATCACACTGTCATCAGTTTCCTTCCCAAAATCTTTTACTGTGCTGAGTATTTTTCTCATTACCACTTCTTACCTAGACTTTGTTAAATCGCATCTGCATACAGCTATCCCTGGTACTCCATCTTCCTAAGAGAACCAGAGTTGGTGGGAGATGGTTTACACCACTCCTTGAACAATCAGCAGCTCTCCCATTCACAGCACGGCTCACTTCAGATACACTCAACTACGATTTTACAGTTAGATCAAAGTGAGCAATGTTACTTCTGTGGAACTGACTCAGAAGCACAGGGTGCTGAGCAGGGACTGACAGCTTGCAGTATTCAGTGGGAGAACTCCAAAGTGCCTGAGTGGACATTGAGGCACTTGTTGACACTGTACAGGTCAGAAGGAGCAGCACAATCCACACATTTCAAATCAGACACTAGCCCAAAACTTTCCCCAACTGCTCCTGAAAATATCTTCACAGGGAAAAAAAAAAAAAAAAAAGAAAAAAAAAAGGCCAAAAGAAAACCAAAAAACCCCACTCAAAAACCTCCAGTGCTGCTGCCGTCTTTGGAAAAATCCAACAAATCACCATGCTCTGTAAATGAACCCTATCCTGCCCATGGATACCTCCTACTTATTCCCATGACTCAAGTCACCCATATGCTGAAGCAACCACAAGGTAACACCCTGGACAGAAAATGCATCAAACAACCAAAAAAAAAACCAACAGCAGCAAAACTTAAAACACTTTTTTTTTTCCCCCCGTGGTGAAAAGGGGAAATTGATCAGTCAGGAAAGATGAATTAGCAACCTTCTCCCAGGGCCACCTACATTTACTATAACAGTCAGACTGGAAATTGCACTTTTCTTCTTTCCCCCCCTATACCCCCACCCTCTGCAGTAGCCACAGGAAGAATATGAATGAAAAGAGGACTAAGTAGCTCAAAGGGAAAAAGAATAAATAAATAAATTTTAAAAAAAGTAAAGTCTGCTTGGGTAGGGCAATGCACAAATAGGACTTTAAAGGTGGTACAAACCCCAGTCAAGTAGCACCAACCTCACGCATGGGACCACAAGAGACACGAATATCTCACAAGTCGATTGGACAGGCAGCTGTCGCAGCAGCACAGCAGTACTAGAGCTCACAGCTGTCCGTCTCCTGCTTTGTGAATCCTCCCTCTCACTGCTCCTAACCTGGTTGTGTGTAACAGACCTTCATTTCATTTTTGCCAAACATTAACAGAACTGTAGCATTAACAACCAGAAAAATAAAAAAAAGGTAATTTATAACCTGCTGCTCCACTCTGTCAGTATTCACTGGCCATGAACAAACACATCCTACAGTTTGCAGGACAGACCTAGCACAGATTGAGGTGTTGATTAACATAACTTCATGGCAATGAAAGGTGCCATCACCCTAGGTAACGAGCTCACAAAAGAAAATGTTACAAGTCCAAGGGCACACAGTCCACTTTAATTTTTCAGAAGAATGGATAGAAAGGGATGCACCAAAAAAAAAAAAAATCCTAGTGGGAACCATCTTACACCAACAAGACCACAGCAGGAACGTCTCTAAAACAGAGAATGGAAAAGGACTAAGGTAATAAGCAAATTACCTTAATGTTACAGAAAACGTTGCTTTAATATCAATGGCCTTAGGTGCACATATGTCTCTACAGCATACAGGAATGCCTGAATTCCCTCTGAGCCCATTCAGTGATGCCTTAGAGGGATTCTTTTAAAACTAAGTTTTGATTAACAAATTCCACCTCAGTGAACAAATTCTAACAGATTTTAATGGGTAATCTCTAATTTCGGTGCCACTTCTTTAACAATGGATAAATGAAAACTGAGCATTTGTTAACTAGCCAAATTTGACCTTACGGCACGGTGTGCCTTTCAGGCACTAGGAATCCCGAGTCTGGGGATTCACTGCCTGAATGCAGCATTCGTAACACCTCCTTGAAATTCAAACTATAAAGCTAAGCAACCCCGGTGGAACTGCTGAATAAGAACTAGGCATTTATTGTCAGTGAGGCACACTCACAAACAAACACCTCACGCGCGGGACAGACTAACTCGGTGTTCAGCACCATCCTCAAAACAACCACCTCCGAGAAGGGACCAAAACAAGCAGCAGTCGCGCAGAACTGAAGATGCTGATCTCAAGATTTCTTAAAGAATCTTGAGGAAACACTCTGCTTCTCGTCGGCAAAAAGCCCCGTCTGGCTTATCCTGCACCTTCAAGGTGCACAGAGAAAGAAAAAAAAGCTTAAAGCTTGCAGTTAAATCGAGCTAAATAAACAAGTTAGGAAATATCCTGAGGAGCAAAAGGAAGGGGGAGGGAAGCTTGATACACATTAGTGGTATTGTTTGGTCGGAGAATATTTTTTGGGTGGTGGTAAGTGTTCAGTTCACTCATTTTTAAACTCACCCTTCACGCTTTGATGTTTCTGCTGCTGGAAATAATCTTTAGACCCTCTGGCGCATCGCAGCTCCTGCGCCCTCGGCAGAAGAGGGATCCTCTCGAATATACTGGGTCTTTTGGGGACGAAATCTAGCAGAGGCGCTGACATTTCAGGGGGGCTCTGCTGAGGCTCCGTGGGGTCACTGCCGTTGCTGACAGTTATTTTAAAGGACATCTGAGGACTCGACAGACCTTTACCAGCGCTGGGACGAGTCAGGCGCGGCAGTTCCTTCGGAGGCGCTCCCTGGCATTTGTCGGTCACCTCGAAGCGGGCCGGACCGGCGATGGCTTTCTGCCCTCCTGCGAGCTCACGGTGCATGTCCGCGTCCGGCAGCGCCGCTGTCCTGCACCGGGCGGCACACGGGGGTGTCAGCGCCGGCCGCCGCTCAGCCCCGCCGCTCGCTCTCGCACAGCGGCGGCCGGGGGAAGGGAAGGGAAGGGAAGNAGGGAAGGGAAGGGAGGGGGGGGGGGGGGGGTTAGACCTCGGCGGCGGCGGCGACTCGCCCGCCAGGGTCAGGGAGGCCGGCGCGGCACGTCGGCTTTCCTCCCTCTCTAGGCAGCACCGCCGGGCTTTTTGTAACCGCTGCTGGGAAGGGCGGGGGGGGGCCCGGCCGAGTTTGTGCCCACGCCGGTGCCTTTCGGCTGAGGCATCCAAACAGCGGGCACCCGGGCAACGGCGGACGCGGCGGCAGCGCCGCGGGGCGTGTTCCCAACGCCGGCCGCTCACACCGCGCNCGGGCTGTGACAGCGGCGCGGCGGGGAGCGGGGTCCGGCCGCCCCTCGCGGCCTCGCCCCGCCGGACCACGGCACTGAGCCGGGCTCGCGGCGGCAGGCAGTCGGCACCCCGGCGGGTCCGCACCTCCCCGGCACGCGCCCCGGCCGTGACACGTCCCTGCGCTCGCCGCTTGCCTTCCGAGCCGCCCACGGCGTGGCCTCTCCCTGTTCCGCTGCCGAAGGCCGGGACCCTTCCCCTCTCGGCCCCGCGTACCTGTCCCCGCTGCTGCTTCTGTGCCAGGCACGCCACAGGCAGGAACCACGGGACACCGGGAAGCCACCCGGCCACAGGACTGCCGGCAGCGCTCTCTGAACGACTTCTGTGCAGAAGCCGCAGCAACTACCGCGCGTCACGAAGGAGCGGCGGGAGAGAGCAAAAGCCTTGCCGGCGGCCTGGGCCCGGGCAGCAGTTGTGTCAGAGGTAGGTGCAGCTGGGCCGAGACGGCTCCTCCTTCACAGTTTCAGGTGCGTTCAGTGCTTGAGCCTAAGCGGTGGCCGTGCCTCATTCCCTTCCTGTCCTACAGGTGCCTGGAGNCCGTCCCGTCCCGTCCCGTCCCGCCGCCGCGCTCGTGGGCTCAGCCCCGCTGCCCCGCCGCCCGAGTGAAGGCGGCCCGGGCCATTACCCTGGCGGGGCGGCGGGGCCGGCCCTTCGCTCGGGCCGGTCGGGGCGGGCAGGGGGAGGGCTGTGCCGCCGGGGCCGCCCCTGCG